>PVLA01008711.1:0-84993 GCA_004027455.1 Hydrochoerus hydrochaeris
TCCGTGTGGTAGCATCAGCTAGATGGTTTCCCTGAGCAAGGGGACCCAGAAGGCCAGAGTGGGCCCGCAAGTGGCCAATGAAAAACTTGTGATGGCGAAGCCAAATCATATCTTGCAGTTGTTTAAACAAGTTTGCAGCTGGGGAGGCACGACCTATGGTGGCAAAAGTTTCTAACAATGGAACAGACTGAGCAAGGTAAGCACTGTCAGTAAACAAATTGAAGGGTTGGTCGGGGTAAGCGGTAAAAACTGCAAGAATAGCTTGTAGTTCTGCCAGCTGTGCAGAGGAGGTGCCTACTTGGAACATAAAGGTATTATCTTGAGCCACATAAGCAGCCTTGCCAGAAGAGGAGCCGTCAGTGAATAACACTTGGGCGTTAGGGATGGGCTGTGAAGCTATGATCTTAGGGAATATGAATGAGTGACGGTTGGCAAAATCAATTAGCTTACTTTGGGGGTAATGGTTGTCAATGGTCCCTGAAAAGGAGGCTAGGGTGATAGGCCATGTTTCTGTTGTCTGGAGTAGCCAGTCTACTTGGTCCTTAGTAAAGGGCTGGATGATAATATCTGGCTCTTTGCCAAACTAACATTTTCCTTGTTTTCTGCCTTGAATTATTAGGTCTGAAACTGCTTGGTAATAGGGTAGGAGTGTCCTTTTTGGGGAAACTGACAGGTGGACCCACATGAGAAGAGCCTGTTGCCAAAATACTGCCATGGGGCAAAGTTTTGTGTTAAAGATAAGAAATTGTAAAGGCTTATCATAATCTATGAAGGAAACAGTTTGTTGAGCAATAGCCTCTTCCACTATATTGAGCGCCTTTCTGGCATTAGGCGTGAGCTCGCGAGGGGAGGTTGGGTCGATGTCTCCTCGGAGGATCTCATAGAGGGGTTGTAAATCATGTTTGGTTTATTTTACATAGGGTAAAAGCCAATTAATGTCACCTAGAAGCTTTTGGAAATCATTAAGTGTCTGAAGATTATCAAGTCTTAATTGAGGCCTTGGAGAAAGTACTTGAGTGCCCTGTAGCTGAAAACCCAGATATATATATGGGTCTGTAAGCTGGACTTTGTCAGGCGCTATTTGGAGCCCAGCTTTTTGTAAGGCGACTTGTAGCACCTGATAACATTGTAAGGTTTGATCTTTATGTTTTCCTGTCAAGAGGATATGATCCATATAATGAAGGATATAGATATTTGGCCAATGGTCTCTGACTGGTTGTATAGCAGCAGCCACAAAGCCTGGCACAATGTAGGGGAGTTGGCCATTCCCTGAGGGAGAATGCACATTTAAAATATTTGCCATTATTAGTTTTTCCTCCTTGTTTGTGTGGGAGAAGAACCTCCTTTACAGCTGCAGCCATAGCTAGGCCCCGATGGTAGACCGGGCCCATATCGGCACGCAGGCGGATGCAGCCCGAGAGGTCCTCCCTCTCCCTGTGTGGCCTGATTGCAGCCTGGCAGGCAGATGTTGTGTTTTTATAAGCCAATTGTTTGATTAAGGCAGAATTACTCTCAGGGGAGCCGAAGAGGTGCTCGGCTGCCTGTAAGATGTGATCAACAAAGTCACAGAAGAGTTCTTTTGGTCTCTGTCTAATATTAGTAAGAGAGGAGGTAACTTCTCCACTAGGGGGAAGCTTTCTCCATGCCCTGTAGGCAGCTGCATTAATCTGTGCCAAGAGGCCAGGGTCATATTGCATTTGGGCTTTCTTAGAATTAAAGTCTCCAGTTCTCGCTAACATGGGGAAGGTCCAAGGATTTTGTTGTCTATTGGCATTGTCTCTTGCTATAAGTTTACACTGGTCCTTGAATTTGGATTTCCAAAGTAAATAGTGGCCTCCAGATAGAGAGGCTTTAGCTAAATCTTTCCACTCATTTGGTATAATCCAACCCTGTGTCATGGAATCTAGGACAGCAAGGGTGAAGGTAGCTGTGGGACCATATTGAGTAACTGCTGTTTTTAATTCTTTTAGAGCAGCTATTGTGAAAGGTGTATGGGTCCTAATGACCTGTGGGGCAGGTGGCGCGGCGCCATTTTGAATGTCCGCGTGTGTCCCAAAGGAAGTGGCGGTAGGTCGCCATCTTGAAGGGGCTCTGGAGTATCAAGAATCACAGAGCCGGGACGACTGGGTACACTGGACGTGTCTGAGGGTGGCTTTGGGATAGGATTGCGGGAGGAGCGTAGTGCAGCCTCACCTTGAGAAAGCGTTTTATCAATTTGGGGATCTGCATGATGTTGAGTCAGTAGCTCAGAAATTAGAGTCCAATATGAAAAAGAGCTCACTGGGACTTTCCTCCTTTCCCCTTTGGGACCAAAAACCCTATAGTAGTTTTGTAAAGCATCTTTTACTCTTTTTTATTTTTTAGAATCAATGGTGCCCTCTAAAGGGAACCATGGGCACACAGAAGGTACAAACTGAAAGTACTGTAATAAATCCTTGGTTTTAACCTTAATCCCTCTAACCTTGAGAGCCTCCCTGAGGCCACTGATGAACAATTCATGTTCACTAAGTACTTGCCCCATGCCAATAAAGGAATTAGATCCATTCACCTACCGTGATTCAGGCAAGACATAAGGTGGCTGTCCACTCAGATCACAGGGACGGAATCATCCTGAAACAGTCACGCCAGGCCCAGCGATTTACTCCCGTGAATGGTCCCACGTCAAAGTCCCTCGTGCCGGGAGCCCCACGTTGGGCGCCACTTGATCCGGCCCGTGGATCAGTCCATGGGTCTCACCTGGAGAGGGAACGGGGATGGGGGGCAGGGCAAGAGGAAAGAGAGACAGAGACAAGTTGAGGGCTTCCAATCAAGTCTCATTTATTGAGGTAGGGCACAGGGTTTTTATAAGTGGGGGTGAAACATGGAGCTGGGCAGGGTAAGCACATTGCATGTCTACTGATTAGCTAGAGAGCAAGATCTATCCAAATAAGGACAAGCTAAATTGGAGAGAGGCAGGAAGCTGTTGCTAGGTAGGGGTACGTGGTAACCATGACTGGGCCCTCGTCATATCCAGTAAATACAGGAGAGGATCATGGGTAATGTAGGCTGACACACAGAATGCCCTCAGGCAGGAGGGGCAGGATGGTGGCAAAGCCACACCCTACAAAGAACTAGAGAAAAAAGTACATGAGCATGGGAAACTGATTGAAACTTTGAATGAACAATGTAGAAAACAAGCAGAATTCATGAAACAAACTCAAAGAGACATCCAAGAAACAAAAATTCTATTGAAAGCATGCAAAACTGCCTAAAGGAAGCTGAGGATAGGATTTTGGACCTTGAGGACAGGATCACAGTTAGTGATCAAGAAAGGATAGAACTTTTAAAAACAACAAAGCAGCATGAAATGACAATCCAGAAGCTTCATGATGATGCCAAGAACAACAATATAAGAATAATGGGCATTAGCGAAGATACAGGAGTCCAGGCAAATGACATATGTAAAGTATTTACAGAAATAATAGCAGAAAATTTCCCAAACATGGGGAAAGAATCTGATATGCAGATAAGTGAGGCATGTAGAACACCAAACAGTTACAACCAACATAAATCCACACCCAGACAAATAATAATTAAGATCTCAGACATACAGCATAAAAACAGAATACTAAAAGCTGTCAGAGAAAAAACACAACTCACCTATCAAGGAAAGCCCATTAGATTGATGGCAGACTTTTCAGCACAAACCCTCAAGTCAAGAAGAGCTTGGAGTGAGGTATTTCAAGCCCTGAAGGAGAACAACCTTCAACCCAGACTGATGTACCCAGCAAAACTTTCATTCAAATTTAATGGAGAAACAAGATACATCCATGACAAAGAACAACTGAAGAAATTCATGTCCACCAAACCAACCCTAGAAAGAGTACTGAAAGATATACTAGACAGAGATAAAAATGACCACAATCCCCAAAACAACAACAGAAAGAAACCACCAGGTAGGATAAGCAATTAAATAAGAGGAAAAGCAGAAAGAAACAACTGGAACATAACATGGCAAAGTCGAGCCAGTACATATCAGTGACATCCACAAATATAAATGGCCTAAAATCACCTATAAAAAGAAACAGATTGACAGAATGGATCAAGAAACAGAATCCCACAATATGCTGTATACAAGAAACACATCTGACCCAAAAGAAAACTCATAGATTAAAAGTCAAAGGATGAAAAACAGTATTCCATGCAACAGGAACCCAGAAAAAAGCAGGGTTAGCTATTCTATTTGCAGACAACGTGAACTTCAAACCTAAAATGATTAAAAGAGATAGAGAAGGTCACTACATACTTTTAGTGGTAAAATTCAAGAGGAAGAACTAACAATTATAAATATATATGCACAAAATACAGGAGTACCCAACTATATAACACAGATACTAATGGACATGAAAAACCAAATACACAAGAACACAATTATAATAGGAGATCTTAACAGCCATTGTCACAAAGAGATAGATCAACTAGACAAAAAGTCAGCAAAGAAATAAAGAACTGAATCATACTTGTGAGCAATTGGACTTAGTAGATGTTTACAGAGTGTTCCACTCAACTACATCAGAATACACATTCTTCTCAGCTGCACATGGGACATTCTCCAAAATAGACCCTATATTATCCCATAAAACATTCTTAAGTAAATGCAAAGCTATTGAAATCATACCATGCATAATATCTGACCATAGTGCACTGAAATTGGAAATTAATGGCAAAAGAAATTGTAACATCTACATAAATACATGGAAATTAAATAACAGCCTTTTGAACAACCAGTAGGCCACAGATGAAATTAAAGAAAAAATAAAACAATACCTACAGTTCAATGAAAATATAGAAACAACATACTGTAATCTGTGGGATGCAATGAAAGCAATCTTAAGAGGGAAATACATAGCAATAAACTGTCATATCAAGAAAACAGAATGAGAACAAATAAACAACCTAATGCTCCATCTCAAGCATCTAGAAAAAGAAGAGCAAGCTAAACCCAATGCTCATAGAAGAGAGGAAATGCTCATAGAAGAGCAGAAATCAATGCAATTGAAACTAAAAAAAAATACAAAGAATTAATGAATTGAAAAGCTGGTTTTTTGAGAGAATAAACAAAATTGACAAACCCCTAGCTAACCTTATCAAGAGAAAGAAAAAACCCAAATTCATGAAATAAGAACTGAAAAGCAAGAAATTACTACAGATCCCATGGAAATTCAAAAGATCATGAATACATAGATTGAAAATCCCTACTCACATAGAGTGGAAAACACAGAGGAAATGGACAGATTTCTAGAAACATGTGAACTACCAAAGCTCAACCAAGAAGATATAGCAATTTTGAACAACCCAACATCAGCTATTGAAATTGAAAATGCAATTAAAAACTTACCAACAAAGAAAAGCCCAGGTCCTGGTGGATTCACAGCTGAATTCTACAAGAAACTCAGAGAAGATTTGATGCCAGTACTCCTTAAACTCTTCAATGAAATTGAGAAAAAAGCAATCCTCCCTAAATCATTCCTGGAGGCAAGTATTACTCTGATACTGAAATCAGAGAAAGATCCAACCAAAAAAGAGAACTATAGGCCAATCTCACTAATGAACATTGATGTAAAGATTCTCAACAAAATACTGGCAAACAGAATGCAGCAAATCATCAAGAAGATTATACATCATGACCAAGTGGGGTTTATTCCAGGAATGTAAGGATGGTTTAACATCTGCAAATCAATAAATGTAATATACCACATCAACAGAGCCAAAACCAAAAACCACATGGTCATCTCAATAGATGCAGAAAAAGCTTTTGACAAAGTCCAACACATGTTCATGATAAAAACCCTTCAGAAACTTGGAATACACAGCATCTACCTCAACCTTATAAAGGCCATCTATGACAAACCAACAGCCAACATTATACTAAATGGACAAAAACTGAAAGCTTTCACTTTAAAATCAGGAACAAGACAAAGATGTCCACTGTCACCACTCCTTTTCAACATAGTTCTGGAAAAACTAGCCAGGGCAATCAGACAAGAAAGAGAAATAAAAGGAATAAAGATAGGAAAGGAAGAAGTTAAATTATCACTATTTGCAGATGACATGATACTCTATAGAGAAGGCCCAAAAAACTCCATTAAAACACTGCTAGAGGTAATAAACAAGTTCAGCAATGTGGCTGGATACAAAGTCAATGCTCAAAAATCAATAGCATTCCTGTACACAAAGAACTCACTGAGAGAGAAATTATGGAAATATCACCCTTTACAATAATACGTAAAAAAATGAAATACTTAGGAATCAACCTAACTAAAAATGTAAAAGACCTGTATGCTGAAAATTATACTATGCTGAAAAAGGAGATTGAAGAGGATATTAGAAAATGGAAGGACATTCCTTGCTCTTGGTTAGGAAGTACCAACATTGTGAAAATGGCCATACTTCCAAAACTGTTATACAGATTTAACACAATCCCAATCAAAATACCATTGACATACCTCAAAGATCTAGAGAAAACACTACTAAAATTCATTTGGAAACAGAAGAAACCTAGAATAGCAAAGGAAATTCTGGGCAACAAAAGCAAGGCAGGAGGCATCTCAATTCCTGACTTGAAACAGTACTATAAAGCCACAGTGATAAAATCAGCTTGATACTGGCAAAGAAACAGACCTGAGGATCAATGGAACAGATTAGAAGATGCAAGCACAACTACAAAGACACTCAGCCACCTGATATTTGACAAAGGGGCTAAATATGTCCACTGGAAGGATAGTCTCTTTAATAAATGGTGTTGGAAAAACTGGCTCTCTACATGCTGAAGACTGAAACTAGATCCATGCATATCACCATGCACAAAACTAAAGTCTAAATGGATCAAAGACCTCAATATTAAAACAGAAACACTAAATCTACTGGAAGACAAGGTAGGTAGAAGTCTTGGAGACATAGGGGTAGGCAGAGAATTCATGAACAAAACACAAACTACACAGGAAACACTTCAAAGAATCAACAAATGGGATCTCACATTATTGAAAAGTTTCTGCACTTCAAAGAAAATCACCAACAGAGTAAAAAGAAAACCAACAGAGTGGGAAAGAATTTTAACCAGCAACCCCTCAGACAAAGAACTTGTGTCTAGAATATATAAAGAATTCAAAAACATCAAGCCCCACAAATTCAAAGACCCTCTCCAAAAAATGGGCATCTGAGATAAACACACAGTTCTCAGAGAAAGATATACAAATGGCAACTAAATACATGAATAAATGTTCACCATCACTGGTCATTTGAGAAATGCAAATTAAAACAGCATTGAGATTCCACCTTACTCTGGAAAGAATAGCTGCCATCAAGAAATCAACTGATAACAAATGTTGGTGAGGCTGCGGGGCAAAAGGAACACTGCTCCACTGTTGGTGGGAATGTAGACTGGTGCAACCATTATGGAAATCCATATGGAGAATTCTCAGAAGACTAGGATTGGAAGCCCTATTCTATCTAGCTATCCCCCTCTTGGGTATTTTCCCAGAAAAACTGAAAAGTTTATATCACAGTGATATATGTGCACTCATGTTTATAGCTGCACAATTTGTGATAGCTAAATCCTGGAAACAACCAAGATGCCCATCAAATGCAGAGTGGATGAAAAAGATGTGGCATTTTTATACAATGGAATATTACTCAGCTATAAAAAAGGATGACCTTGAGGCCTTGATAGACAAATGGAGACAACTTGAGACTATCCTCATTAGTGAAATAAATAAGAATCATATTTACAAATATCATATTGTGTCTCTAGTGTAAAAAGTAAATAAGAACTACAAGTGTAATAAAACCAAAATGTGTAATTGCTATTGTAAAAAAGAAAGGAAAACAAAGTGCTCTAAGGGATATAACTGCATGTATGTTTGAGTGTGTAAAATAGATGACCATATTGCTGAATCTTTGTTGGCTCTTTGAGCAGAACTGTCTGCAGTCTCACTGTTTGAATGTCTACTATTTATCCTTTAACTTTGTAACTTGAACAACTACATCCAAGATGACAATATGTAATTTATAAATTACTGATTTCTTAGTGGGGTTTTTCTTTTTCCTTTTTTTGTTTTTTTTTCTTTTAGAATTCTGTATTGTTGCTACCCTTTTCTTCTGTTTTGCTCTTTCCTTCTAAGCAAAATTTTAATAATGTATAATTGCTATTGTAAAAAAGAGGAAATAGGAAGTGCTATAAAAGATATAGCTGCATGTATGTTTAGGTGTATGGGATTGATGACCATATTTCTAGGTTCTTGTTGGACTGCTGAACAGATCTGTTTGCAGTCTCACTGCTTGAGTGTCCACTTTGTGTTCTTTAATTTTGTAACGTGAAAAACTATTTCTAAATGAATAGTATGCAATTTATCAACTAGTGATTTCTTACTGTTTATCTTTTTTTTAAAATTCTGTAATATTTCTATCCTTTTTCTGTTTTTTTCTCTTTAAATAAAAAAAGATAGGTAGGAATCATGTTCATCCATCAATTGAAATGAAGTATAGAGATAAGTCAATATACAAATATATACTCACGAAATTAAATGTAACAGACAATGCTTATTAGAACTTCAATACATCATAAGTTATCTAAAGTTTATGTATTTTGGGACCTCCTCAGTACATTTGATTTTAAAAGAGAGAGGAAACCAGAAGCCTCCAGAAAGCCCTCACTTGCCAACTTCCTCCCCTGCACCTGGTCCTGGGTCCCTTACTGTTTCTCTGTGGGACACAGCTCATCCTGCTGGTTCCGAGAGCCTCAGGAGGTTTCTGTCCAGGTTCACACTAATGTCCTCTCACTGTCTCTGGCACAGTAATACATGGCTGTATCTTCAGGTATCAGGCAGCACATTCACAGTTACAATGCGCTCTTGTAATTGTCTCCGGAGATTGTGAATTGGCCCTTTACTGACTCTGCATGGTATGAGTTACCACCAGTGTTACTGCTGCATGAGATCCACTCCAGCCTCTTCCTGGGAGATTGATGGATCCAGTCCATGTATTAGCTACTGAAGATGAATCCTGAGGCCATGCAGGAGAGTTTCAGGGATGCCCCAGGCTGCACCAAGACTCTTCCAAACACCACCAACTGTTCCTCGGCCTTGACAACTGCAAAAACAACCATATCCAGCTTAGTAAACTGTCACACATGTCCATTGTTTATCCCAGTCACGTCCACTTCCCCACTCCATATCCTTTGTCTCCATAATTTACCTTTCAGAAGTGCAAACAGGAAAACCCAACTCAGACCTAAATCGATAGTGATCATATATACTTAGTCCTGATCACCATGTGGGAACAGCTGGGTATCCAGGGTTGGGCTCCTCTGCAGAACTGCAGGGTGAGGGCTGGGCTGATTTTCATGAGCACAGAGAAGCCCTATTTGCATTTCTTCCTGCTATATAGACAGCGCTGTGTTAGGACCCACAGATCAGGCAGTGTCCACAGCAGATGTAAGTGTGCTGGGCAAGTCTAGTAACAAAGATTCACGCAGAGAATATGATAGCTTGTGTGACAGTGTTCTATTGTGTTTTAATTCTTAAAGTTTGATTTTTCTCCATATACACAGATCCTGCTTTTTATATTTTGCTTTGTGAACATGTAAAATGCCAAGTTTCATGAGCAGCTGTGTTCTCCATACAGGATCTGATGCTGTGTGAATGTCATCCCATTGTTTAGGCCTTTACTCTCCTGACATGTAAGCAGACTGATTCCTCATCCAGCTCCTGGATTTTCCTGTTGTTTGCAGACCCTTCTACCTACAGTGAGAACCTGTATGACTTTGATGTGTTCTGCTCTTTTCTGAAAGAAAACAGCACAGGGATTCATGTGGATCCTATTAATGAGTTTATTGATGGGGAGGTTATATTAAATACAAATATCATAGTTACTGTTCTCTTTCTTGAGATGAAAAACCCAACACCACGAATTGTCAAAAGAAAGGTTTATTTCATCTCACAGTCTGAAGGGATTTCAGTTCATAGTCAGTTGTCTCCAAGGCAGGGCAGAGGGAACACAGCAGAGGGGAGCAGTTGATGGCAAGGCAGGCCGAGAGCAGAGAAGCTGCCATCAGTGAAGTAGCATCAGAAGCAGCAAAGAAGCCTGCCTTTATATTTTATTTACCCTTTTGATGGTGTCACCTATACCTGGTGTGGAACACTCTTAATTCCAGCATCACTTATCCTAGATTCAATCAACTCTGCACCTACAATCACATGAGGCCTTGGGGAGACATCTAGATAAAATCTGGAACAATAGAGGATTTTTTTTCATGTTTCTGCAGCCTGAGAGTTTCAAGAACAGGAGATGACATATTAGTGGTGTGGCAGGATGTCAACTGTGTCTTGTCTCAATGTTAACTCTTCAATAAAGTTAAATATTTTCACATATCATCCACATTCTGCATCCTCACAGGCAGAAAAATTTCCCACTGGTCAGTTGAGTTTCAGAATGGTCACACTGCTCGCATTTTCTCATGATGCTTGGTGTCCTCACTAACACTTAATTTTGATTATTTTTCTCTTATACTCATTGGAAGAGATGGGAATTTTTACTTAAACTTGTTTAATTTGTTATCAGTGTTTGATATTTATACAGATTAGTGAGTTGCATTTTGCATGTTTAAACATGTATAAAACATACTTAGATTACATTTATCCTCATTAGCTTCTCACCTGCCCACTTCTCTGTGGTTTTCATCCTTCCTTTAAATTTCCTTCTACTGAGATCTGACCATGGAGGGACTCAGAGCACAACACACAAAGGCCACTTGCCCACCTTCTCAGTAAGTGGCCCTGGCCTGAGCTGGCAGGAAAACCAGCAACTCCCATGATCCTACAAGCACAAGAGCTGAGAATCAAACATCCCCCCCTCCCTGTTAGCAAATGAGAGCCAGATCTAGACATCTTTTGAGAGGTTGACCATATACAATGTAGCAAATAGGAGGGATTTCCTTCTACCATCTCTTTAAAGGCAAATATTGTTATCACTGTTTTGCTTTGTTCTGATTAATGGTATTCCTCTATTCAATATTCTGTTTTGATAAGTTCTATAATGTCCTGTATTTCCTTTGATTTGGCTATACCTGATTGAAAAGAACAATTGTTGTGAAGATAAAGGGATACACTATGGTACCTATTACTGTTATGCCAGTAACCTGTTGAAAGTTTCTTTACCAATTTCACTGCACTGTCTCAGTTGGCTTTGTTCTGTCATGTTCCGTTGTATTTTACTACCTTCAAAATAATAAAAAATAAAAATAAATAATAAATAACAACGAAACAAATCAGTAAGGTACTGAACAAGCTGAAACATGATATAACTAAACATATAATGGACTTAAAAAGCAAAAAAAGAAAAGAAAGTGCTCTAAAGGATATAACTGCATGTATGTTTAAGTGTGTAGGATTGATAACCATGTTGCTAAGTTTTTGTTGGATCATTGAATAGAACTGTTTGCAGCCTCACTGTTTGAATGTCCACTTTGTATGCTTTAATTTTGTAACTTGAAGAACTATATCTAGGAAGACAATATGAAATTTATCAACTAGTGATTTCTTACTGTTTATTTTTTTTCTTTTTCTTTGAAATTCTGTATTGTTTCTTTCCTTTTTTTGTTTTGTTTTTTTCTCTTTAAATAATTTTTTTTAAATTTCCCTCTACTTTCATCTCCTTTCTTTTTATTAAATTGAATTTTCTTGAGGGTAACTAATAATATTACGTGATTTTCAATTCTTATTTCCCTTTCCTGTATTTTATTTGATGAAGATCCTATTGATATCTTTACACATTTTACCATTGTATTTGTGACTTTCTTTTGTAGAGCATAAAATATTCTCTCTAAACCTTGAGTCAATTCATCTCTCACATATACAACTTAAGGGCATGCAGTGGTTTCCACCCCACAGGGATGCTTGGTGTGTTACTCTGAGACTGGTAGGGCCCCACCCAGCATCCCACATCATCAGAGGACCCATAGAAAGTTCTCTCCAGTCCTATTTTGCCTTGCCCAGTGACCCCCAAGTGGCCCGCACTGCCTGTGTTCTGCCTTGTGAGCTGAAAGTACATGCGGCAATGTCTATACCACGGGGAAGACTTTGCCCATTGCTCCAAATGGTAGGGCCCTGCCCAGTGACCTCAAGTGGCTGGGAGCCACATGGTAAGTTCTGTCTAAGAAGCTTCATTCAACTGGGGAAACTCCCTGCAATAGGAATAGATATTCTCAACACAAGAAACCATTGAGAGCTTGCCTTCAGTTTCCCTAAGGGAATATAGGAAAATGATAAAACAAAAGAGCAAAATTGCAATTTCAAACCTCCATCCCATCCAAAGCAAGCCTAGGAGGCATGTACATAGAAGAAAATGGAAACCATATACCTGAAACTCCTGAAATGACAGTGACTGAAGTAAAGAAACAACTCCAGGAAGCTATAAAAGAACTCTGATCAGAAATAATCTCCTAGGTAAAAGAAGAAATGATAAATGTAATGAAAGAAATGCTGAACACATCTAAAGAAGACATAGTTAAAACACTAGAGGAAGAATGCAAAAAGATGGAAACCCTGAATGAACAATATAAGAAACAAATGGAATGCATGAAGCAAATTCAAAGAGATATACAGGAAAGCAAACATTTCATCAAAAGTTGGCAAAACTGCCTCAATGAAAGTGAAGATGAATTTTTAGATCTCCAAGACAAGATTGCAGCTAGTGAACTGGAAAGGGAAGAACTTCTAAAAATAATAAGGAATCAGGAAATAACAGCTGCAAGATGATGTAAAGCAAAACAAAGATTGACATTGCAAAGATTGATATGTATAAATGAAAAAGAAGGTGGCAACACAAATTACATCACGAGGCTATTTACAGAAGTAATAGCTGAAAATTTCCCAAACATGGGACTGGAACCTGAGGTACAGATAAGTGAAGCATAGAACTCCAAATAGCCATAACCAAAATAAAACTACATCCAGACATATAATAATCAACAGCCCAGAAATCCAACATAAGAACATAATATTAAAAGCTGTTAGAAGAGAAAGATCACCTATAAAGGAAAGCCTATCAGAATCACAGCCCACTTCTCAATACCAGCAAAGCAGTCAAGAAGAGTATGGAGTGAAGTATTTGAGGTCCTAAAGGAAAATGACTTCCAATCAGATCGATGTACCCTGCAAAACTGTACTTCAAAATTGATGGAGAAATGAGATACTTCCAAGACAAAGAACAGCTGAAGACTTTATGACCAACAAACAAACCCTGAAAATAATACTGAAAGACATTCTAGATACACATAGGAAAAAAACACTACACAAGGTAAACAATTAAATAGGGGAAAGGTAAAGAATCAACAGCAGAAAGGTAACATGTCAAAAATAAATCAATATACATCAGTTATAACCATTAATGTAAATGACCTCAATTCACCAATTAAAAGAAACAGACTAGAAGAATGGATCAAGAAACAACATCAAACTATATGCTGTATATAATAATCCTATCTAATGCAAAAGGAAACTCACAGACTGAAAGTCATAGGATGGAAAAGGATACTTCATACAACAGGAACAAAAAAAAGCAGGGGTAGCTATTCTGTTTGCAGACAATGTGAAGTTCAAACCAAGAATGATCAAAAGACATAAAGAAAGTCACTACATACTAATCAGGGTAAAACTTCAAGAGGAAGATATAACAATCCTAATTATATATGCACTGAATACAGGAGCACCCAGGTATACAAAACAATTATTAACAGAAATGAAAAATCAAATAAGCAATAACACAGTTATAACGGGAGACCTTAACACCACATTGACACAAAGAGACAGATTAACTAGACAGAAAATAGCAAAGAAATAACAGAACTGAATCACACCCATGAATAAATGGACTTAGTGAACGTATACAGAGTAGTCCACCTAACAATATTAGAATATACATTACTCTCAGCAGCACATGGGACATTCTCTAAAATAGACCATGTACAAGCCCATAGAACATGCTTAAGAAAATGCAAAAGAATAGAAATTATCCTATGCATGTTATCAGATCATAGCACCATGAAGCTAGAAATTAATGACTGAAGAAACTTCAAAAACCCCCAAAACACATGGAAATTAAATAATACACTCCTGAGCAATCAATGTGTCACAAAAGAAATTAAAATTAAAGAAGAAATTAAACAATATCTAAAATCAAATGAAAATACAAATACAACTGACCAGTAACTATGGGATTCAATGAAAGCTGTCCTAGGAGGAAAATCTATTGCAGTGAATTCCCACATCAGGAAAACAGAACAAACACAAATAAACAACTTGATGGTACACCTCAAACATCTAGAAAAACAAGAGCAAATCAAGCCCAAAGCCAAAAGAACTTAGGAAATTATAAAGATCAAAGCAGAAACCAATGCAATAGAGACTAAGAAAACAATACAAAGAATCAATGAAACAAAGAGTTGATTCTTTCACAGAATAAATAAAATTGACAGCCCTTAGCCAATGTTATTTTAAAAAAGAAAGAAAAAACTCAAATTCATACAATAAGTAATGAAAGGGTGAAATCATTACAGACCCTGTGGAAATACAGAAGATCATCAAGCCTCTACTCTCACAGGCTTGATAGCACTGAAGAAACTGACAGATTCCTAAAAATATATCAATTACCAAAAGCTGGATCAAGAAGATGTAAAACCGCTGAATAACCCAATTTCAATTAATGAAATTGAAAATGTAATTAAAACCTTACCAATAAAGAAAAGCCCAGGTCCAGAAGATTCACTGCAGAATTTTACGAGAAATTCAAACAATTAACACCAACACTCCTCAAACTCTTCAATGAAATTGAAAAGGAAACAATTCTTCCTAACTCATTCCTGGAAGAAAGTATTACTCTAATACCAAAACCATAACAAGACCCAACCAAAAAACAGAACTACAGGCCAATCTCCCTAATGAATATAAATGCAAAAATTCTCAATAAAATACTGGCAAAGAGAATGCAGCCTATGGAGAGAGTGTCCTGAATTGTGTTACTCTATCTGAGCAAGCCAATAGTTCCTTCACTGCAGAGTAGTAGATACTTGAGCAGGCCAACACTGAGACCAGACTTAATGGGCTTGCAATAGTTCAAGCAATTTCCATGGGTCTGCATTCAACGGGGAGTTTCTGGAAGGAGATAGAAGCAGTTCTGGGTTCTGAGATCAGCCTACCTATCTCCAAGATGGCTCCTGGCTAATCACTCTCTCCCTGTGGGAGGAGTAAATCCTCTGCACTCACCACAAGCCAGTGAAGTACTCCATTTTCTCTGCTCCCCTCCACTGCTGCATTTCTCTGTGGAGGCCTCTAGGATCACCATCTGTCACTGTCACCTTAAACACTCATCCCCAGGTTTGAATCACTCCTCTTGCCCAGGGGGTCCTGCCTCAAGGTGCTGCTGGCTACCACCCTTTTCTTCCTTGAAGCTTTTCTTTTCACTCTCTTCGTAGGTTATGATTCACATTTCAGATTCTTCCGGGATCCAGGGGAACCACTTCCTTCCTCATCTTCCTCACAGTGCTACATTCCAGCATCTAGATGGTGACTTTGAGAGGCTGTTTTCTCTGCTGTTTACCTCTCACCATCTTAATACTTCTTTTCTCATTGTTGGAGGAGCTTGGAATCTCATTATCACTGAGCTCTGGTCCTTACTGTGAGGGTGGCTTCCTGGCTCCAGTTTAGATCCTTTAGCTTACAGGAACAGATCTTTCATCCTACTGCCACAGACTGTTTAGCTTCCACCATTGACCCTAGGGCCTTCCCAGCACAGATCGATGAAACAGACTTGCATGAGGCATTGCCATGGGCTCTAGGCCTCCAGCTGGACTCATGGGAGGAATCTTCATGGGTTCTAGGTCTTCAGCTAGACTCATGCATGACATTGCCATGGGATGCAGGCCCTTGGCTGAATTCATTGGGTCTTTAGTGTGTGGACATTTTGCTGTACTCTTTTGTATGTCATTCTTTGGGTGAGTGTTATAAAATAATACTATAAATTATGCATCCTATATTTAATTGTTTCCCTTGCAAACCCTAACTACAACAAATCTGTTATCAAAGAATTTAGTTTAATGCTATGATTATACTTGACCATGTAGTTCAAGATCCTTTGGGAATGGCTTGTTAGAAGTGTTTGGAAAAGTTTGGAGATGTCACCTGCAAGTGTAGAGCTGGAATGCCTTAGGCTGTTCTATATGGAAAATTCTGACTGGATAGATGATCCTGCTGGTAAAGACTAGACCTGGGAAGGTTCTGTTTGGAACAAGGACTGCATTAGTTGTTGCACTCCAGAAATATATTTTATGGCTTGACAAAACATTTGTTTGCATTTTGCTCATGTCCAGAGATTTTGCCTGAAATTAAGATTAGGGATAGTGGACTAGTGAATCTGGCAGAACAATTTCAAGGTAGTGAAATGTTGAGGCAGTGGCATGGTTAATGTTGGGGGCTTTTAGCCAGATTTATGTTGTGAATCAGAAGCAAAGAGTCCAACAGGATGTTTGAAAACATTGTGTGTTTGGCAAGAAAGCAAGCTCTGGTAAAAGTGTGTACTGCAAAGATAAACCTGAGGAGACCTTGATTGCTAAGTAGGATCAGGAGAATATGAAAGCTAGCCTGAAGTCATCAGAAGCAGCAGCAAGTCTCCACCCTTTGTAGCCTGAAAACCGCAAAAGTGAAAGCCTTCACCTTGAGGAGAAAGCTGCAGGGCACCATGGTCCAGAATGTTGGTGACAGCTACATCAGGTTCCAGAATGATGATGGCATAGAGAATCAGGTACAAAGTGCTCAGTAATAGAAGCAATTGATCCCTAAATCCAAGAGAAAGACAAGCCTGGCTACTGTTCCAGCTGTCAGCAGGCGGTGGCATCATCCACATGGTGCTGGATGTGGTGCGTGCACAGTGCAAGAGTTCTGACATTAAAACATCTTCCACAACCTGGATTTCAGAAAAAGGCCTGGGAGGCCAGGCCACGTGTTACCGACAGGACAGTGTGTGAAGCTGTGAATGTGAAGTCAAAGATACAGTGAAGAACTCAGAAGTGCTGTGAAACTGGGAATAAGAAAGCCTGCAAGGAGGGAGCAAAGGAGACCCAAGAGAGAAGCTAAGGCAGCTACAAACCATCAGCAGTTCCTTAGGGGTAGAGTCACCCAAGCTCTTTTTTTTTTTTTTTTCTTTTTTAGCTCACAATTTGCCACAGATTTCTCTGTTACTGCACATACAACTACATGATTGAATGTTTGCCTTCCTGGGTTTGGGACTTGAGTTGATCCCATTCCTTTGTTTTCCCCTATTTGTAACTTTTGGAATGGAAATGTCTATTTTGTGCTACTGAATGTTGGAAGCGTTTGAATTTGTATTTGTACAGGGGCTCACAGCTAAGAGTTTGCCTTAAATCTCAGAGGAGATGTGAGACTTGGAATTTTCAGCAATGTTGAGACTGTTAAGATTTTGGCAACTCTTGAAAATGGACTGTGTTTTGCAGAAAGCAATGTGAATGAGTGTTTGGGGGTCCTGGGACAGTATGCTAAGATTTATGTCTGGATGTCACCCCCAAAGCCTCATACAGTCTTGGGGGAGTACTTTCAGAGGTGGCTGAATCTAGCTTGTGCTTGACATCGTCTAGTGCTGGGAATGTGGGTGTGAGTGCAGCACTCATCCTAGGGTGGTGTGGCCTACATACAATACAAGGGACATACAATGCTCTTACTCCGCCCCTTTTCACTCTTGTTGCTTTTGCTGTTTCCACTGGCATGAACTGTTGCCCCTCTGCCACACCACCTTGCCTTCGAGTCGCTGATGACAGACTAAAACCTCTTGCAAAGTGTGAGATAGATAAACCTTTTTTACTTTAATTTTTAGTGTTAAATATTTAGTCTCAGTAACAAGAGAACAGTAACCAAGACAGCAAGGTTTGCAAGTTTACCTCTGAGTACAGGTGATCTGAATTATGAATCTTGCGCCATGTCACAGGTTGGACTGCTTGTTTAGTTTTAGGTGGTCTGTATGTTGCTTCCATGGCCATACGTACGAATGGTGCACTAGCTGGCAGGTAACAACCCAACTGCCAGAGAAAGGGAGTATTTTAGCATGCTACATTAGAACACACAAGTCTGACTTTATTTCTTTTTAATTCTTTAAATTTATTTTTGACTTTTTGAAACAGGGTCTCATTATGCACTTTGGGCTGGCCTCACACTCACTTTGTAACCCAGGATGGTCTCGAGGTTGCAATGATCTTTCTGCTTCAGTCTACTGGGTGCTAGGATTAAAGACATGCACAACCATGCCTGGCCCACAAGCCAAACTTTAGAAAGAGATTATTTCTCATTTTACCCCAGACTGTGTTTGCAGCATATCTTGGGTCTAGACAATATAAATTATTTACAGAGGCTGTTTAGTTACCCTAACCAGGTCTGGAAATTCACTGATTTTTAACCAAATACATATGAAAAAGTAGTGAAAATAACCGCTCTCTAATGTTAAAAATAGATATACAATTATAATTTAGCATATGAGGTACAAAGATACATAGGTTAAAAAAAGCTAAACCTCAGCAAACACAACCCACTTAAACAACAGTAAAGACAAAGATTGTATTCAGTGATAGAGAGTTTTCCTGGCATGCGTGAGGCCATGGGTTCAATTCCCAGCACTGCAAAAAAAAAAAAAAAAGCATAATTTCTCTACAAATTTTGCTCAACCTTGCTTGTGCCACTCCTTCACTTTAGGCATTGAATTTGGTCTGTAACACAAAATTAAAAACTAACCACAGAGCTTTCAACGAAGATTTCACAAAGCTAGACAGCAAAGAAAAAGATTAAAAAGATTTATCAATACAGAAAATTTACGTATGCATCATTTTCTCAGTCCAGTGTTTACAGAGGATTGTTAATCTGTAAAAACTTAGAATGTATTTAGTAACCTTCCTCACAATGTAAATCCCTGGAAAGCTCTATTTTTGTAAGGTTTAGGCAAAGTCAATTTTGAAGGTCCCAAATAATTAGGGATGGTTCTTTAGAATCACACACTAGAGCCTTTTTTCATTGCATGATCCTAAGCAAAGTTACTAAGAGTTTAACACCCTCATCAGTAACCTCACTGGAGGCTGGTGTTACATACATAAGGTCCTCACATAGACCTGATAAATCAAGCACTACACTGTCACATCCCTTGTGCTGTTCCCACTTTACTTCCTGTAATATCCTATGGATTCATCTCCTTAGATCATTAAACTATTTGAAGTAATCTACTACATTCTTTACACATTTTCTCATCCTAGTTCTTTAACAAATTTTTGTGACAGCATCAAAATCAGTCTTGAACTTTCTGTGCTAAAAACCCCTTGTAGCTACCCAATCAAAGTTACCCACTAGCAAAATTGGTTTCAAATAGCTGTAGTGGAGGTATTCAGATATGGTTTCAGATAGTGCATGATCTAGACCAAAACTTTAAAAAGAAACCCAGCCACCCCTGTAGTGTATGTGTTGATAATTACACCTTCCTTACTCTTCCCAAACACAATCACTTATCTTAAGTAAAACACTACTTACTCTTAGATAAGGGAGAATTTTGAAAAGGCAGCTTTTCAAGTGAAATAGATTGCTGCCTGCTTAGGAAAAAATAAAGCAGCACTATCAGAGATTTAAAATTACAGCAAAATTAACAAATTTTCAGTTTTTCTGAAATCATGATTCATTTTTTCAACACATGGAGTCTCAACCAAACTTATACATGTCTGAAGAGAAAAGTAATATGAGAAAATGTTTACTGTGAATTACAGTGGGTAATTTTTAGAGCTTTATTTCTGATTTCCCAAGTTTTCTATAATAAACCTGCTTAATAAAAATACATTTTTTAAAAAAAGGAATCTCTACCAGGCAAATTGAGGCCATGGCTCCAGCCTCACGCGAGAGCTTGAAGAGGGACCCAGCTGAGCTGTGTCTCAATCCTGGCACACTGAATTTGTGAGAAAGTAAATGTTAGTTTTTGATTTATTTATATATGTATATTTTTGAGACATGGTCTCACTATGTATCCAGAATGGTCTTGAACTCACAATGATCTTCCTGTATCAGCTTCCTGCATGCTGAGATTATAGGTGTGTTCTACTGTGTCCAGTAGTTCCTTCAAGCTATTAAGATTAGGGTAGGGGCTGGGGATTTAGCTCAGCAGCATAAGCGCCTGCCTTGCAAGCACGCAGTCGTGAGTTCGATCCCCGGTACCAATAATAAAAAAAAAAAAAATTAGGGTAATGTTGACTCACAGCACAGGCTTGCAGGACTCAGGCTCTGGTCCTCCCTCTACTCTGTCTTCCTCTGCTCCTGGTTACCTCTGGCACTACTGGGTACCTCCCTAACCTCCTCTCTGAACAATTTCCTGTGCTGCTGAGTCTCTACACATGGATGCTCACCCCTAGCCTGCTGCTCCCACACACCACCAGATTGACTCCTCTTGTCTTTCTGATCACAGAAGTTGTGACCTCTTTGGAGCACATCTGCTATCAGCTCCCAGTTCCACCTCACAGCACTTTGCTTTATTTCACTTTAGCACCTGCCCTTCTCAGTTTCTTGTGCTTGTTTGCATGAGTTTCCACTTTTCTCTTGGCCTGTGGAGCTGTGGAAGGCAGGGACTGAGTTGATGATGTCCTGCACACGCTCTGGGCGAACTTGATCCCTGCAGCTGTGCTGCTTCCCAGTCAAGCAGTCTACCTGAATGAGCTTTTGGGGATTTTTCCGTCTGGTTGTCAAGGAGCACATAGGACAAGATCTGCCACCTGGTGGCGGAATAGTGTTGCAGCCACAAGTTAAAAAATCTGAACACAAATCAAATCAAGGAAAAGAATACACAAAGCTACAAAGTATACATCTGCATGATGGGGCTTCTAAGTGGAAGTTGATTGGGCCCCAGAGGAATAATCTTGAGGGTGAACCAGGCATTGGGCACCAAGGCATTGGGAAGACTGAAATAATCGTTTTCCTCCACCTCTCAGACTCCACTTTCCTGCAGTTTTCTCATGAGAGCTCTGCACCATGGCCATGACAGCCCTGCTTCCAAGGGAGGACCCTGGGGCTGGAGGCAGGATAGTGTCACCTATAACAGTCCTGTGTTTTTCTCCACTTTGCAGTATCCCAGGTCCTTAGTTTCCCAAACCTTGAGTCTCATTCCTTTTTCCCAGGTCTTCTAAAGAACAGCAGTTTTGTAATTCATCTCCGTATGCAGGGCATACTCAGTGGAGAATCAAGTCCAAGGGATAATTTCTTGAGCATTTGTGAGCCCAGGACAGTATACTTGATCTCTTCTCAAATACAAAGAGGCACCTGAGGCTTGCTTTCTTGGTACTCATTTCACTCCGGGGCTTCACCAAGTGCTGGAGCAGTGGACAGAGACCTGTAGGTTGTGTTCGTTTGAGAGCTCTAGGCACACATCCAGCTTCGGGACACTGGGAGGTGCAGAGACTGACTGTTCTCTAAGGTGTGGGCCCATGGCATGTTGCTAGCAGACATATGCCAATGCCATGTTAGAGCTACTCTGAATATCTCTCTCTCTCTCTCTCTCTCTCTCTCTCTCTCTCTCTCTCTCTCTCTCTCTGTCCCCTCTATCTCCACCTCCTCCAACCCTCACTGGAAAGCTCATGTGAGCCTGTGTGTGTGAGAAAGAGATTTCAGGAGCTGATGTCTCCCACAGGCTCTCGTTCCCAAACTAAATCCACTGGTAGACTTGAGCCCCACTGCACAAGGCTAAAAGGCTCCCTCTCCTATGGGCTCTGCCCATGGCCTGTGCTCTGTGCCAGTCCCGGGTTCTGCGGGCTTACATTTCCTAACTTTTCCAGGACACTCTGGGCTGCAACTGCACAAACCACACTGAGAGATGGGGTCTGGGCATCTTCCTTCCTTTTTGGATGTGTTCAAAGGCACTGTCAGTGAAACCAGAAAACATAACAGATAAAAATTTAAAGTTCAAGACACATATATCTTAATTTCTGAGCATTAAAATACATGAAAAAAATGAGAGCAAATGTTGACAAATTAATGCTTAATTGTTTCTCAACTAGAAGAGAAGTATTGGAATTATAATTTCAAAGAAACATCCAATGAAATCTAGTCATACAAAATACACAAGATATGAATAGTGATGTACTGGAAAAAAAACCAGTAAAATTGCATAAAATCCTTAATTGTAATACACTCTTGCCTTTCTTTCTTTCTTTCTTTCTTTCTTTCTTTCTTTCTTTCTTTCACTAAAGATTTCCCCCATCTTGAAAAGGATATGTAGGGAAACACTATACATATACAGAAGGTTCTGTTTTTCACAGGTCTAATGACAAGGTCTATACACTGTGGTTTATTTAGGTAGCATGAACCCCCCTCTCAGAAATGTATTTTGTAGATCTTCCAAATGAACTGTTTGATCTGGGTCAAGTTATTGTAAATTAGATACCTGGTACAGTGAAAGAGTTGTCAGAAAGAATGTGCTTCTCATAAGTTATCTAAATGGAGAAGCTGGGGAAAACCGAATCTGCATGATGAATACTTGTCACAACCCTCTAGGCTCTTGAGGTTCAAGCCAGAGTGTCCTTGAGGTTCTTGAGATGAAGGACTGAGAAAATAAAGGAGAGACAAAAGCTGGAGTCAGATGGAGACCTCTCTTTCCTTATGGGAAGAAAGGAACTGCTCCTTTACTGTAGGGACCTTTATTTATACATTTAGCAACTTAATGTCACATGACATCCCATTGCCTGGTAAGTTGAATGTATGGCAACATAAGGACATGATTTTGGGGGCCCAAGTCACTATTTCTGCAGCTCATGCTGGGTGGTCTTTGTTCTCAGATATGGCTGGCAAGTTCCCACAGATGTAGTACATTTCCAGATTCAATCGCTCCCTACAATGTGTAAATAGTGTGCATGGCAGCTTTATTTTTATGCAAAAATGGAGAAAAATTAAATAGATGACAATAGGCAAATAGATCAACCCAATATCATAGTAATATCATTGAAAAGAATACAGTGGAACATCATTTTATAAATACAGTGAAATGCTTTTAACTTTTAGGATGGTGCTAAGGGCCCATAGAAGAGAAGAGGATAAAGGTCTTTAGTTAGAACAAGATCCTTCATTCAATGTGGTAAACTAAGCCTCAGCTTCCCATTCTTCTCAACTTTTAGAATTCTAGTGGCCACGTACACCGTGGCAGGTCAGGCTGGTAACTGCAAGGTATTTTTATGGAGATCTAGAGCTACTCAAGTCATAGACTCTCTGATTCATGTGACTCCTCCCCTAATGAACGCTGGGAGAAGCACTGAAGACACAGCCCCACCCAAATCACAGAGCTCCACTTAGCCAATTCCCATCTAGCACACGAGTGGGCAGTGCTGACCATGCAGTCCTTGAACACATGCTGCAGCATGCAACACAAGATCAAAGCACACACAGTGAAGCTGAAGATCAGAGGAACAGGAGAATAATGGGCCATAACAAAACCTCAAATCAATACAAATGTCTTCAAAGCGAGTGCTATTACATCCAATAAAAGCTACCTACATCATACATAATGCACATAGGGGAGGCTTGTTTGCAGGATCACCCTTAATACCTGGCAAAACAAGACCCAAAACTATCTCATGGCTCAGTGGTGGGGGTACAAGAGGAAGTCCCTGCAGCAACTTTAAACAGAAAGCAATCAGCCCCACTTCCATTCTCTAAATGGGACACTGTGAACTGAACTGCATTACAGGTACCATCCTAAGTTTCACCCATTCCCTCACCACATGAATAGTTTATGTTTCATGATTTCTGATATCCCTAAGTAATGACCCATGCAAGTGAGTATATCTTGAGTAACTTTTCTGAGTGTCAATTCTCACATGTGTAAGGTGAGGTCATAGCAGATGCTGTCTTGTCTTCTTCCTAAGCCTTGGATAAGATAATATGAATTATATATAATGCTTAGAGTCACTTTTTCTACACCTAATCTGAGAAGTTTCTAGCTAACAGGTGAATTCTAAGCACTCCCGTTATTTTATGGCATCCTGTAACTCTAGCTAAAGAATACTGATCTCCAGCTTTTGGGAGTGGGAGATGATGGACTCAGCGTTTCATCTGATAACAGAGCTGGGCATGACTCTCAGAAACATGAGGACCCTGTAAGAAGCCTAACCATGCTAAGGTAATGTACATGCCAGGAAGGGATACAGAGAGACTGGGGGCACATGGCAGAGTTAAAATGCACATGCAAGCAGTCTCCAGTCAGACACCCACTTGGCACCTTTTTTCTAGAGTCCATGTCAGGAGCCAAACTTCTGGTCTACAACAAGAATCCATGGCAGAATTCAGACCAAATTTCTTTGCTCTCATCAGTAGACTTCTGGAACCTGAGATGTTCTTGTCTGTAATGAGGAGCAGAATCAGAATGGGAATTCAGGATTCCTCAAGCCCCACAATGCGGGAACTCAATCAGGTTATCACTGAGTATTCTTGTGATGTTCTTATGCCTGGAAATCTAAGGAGAGATCTCAGCACCAATTTTTGTGCCTGTTGTCTGATGCAGTAAAGCTACTTTGCCATGCTTTAACTGATTAAACCATTTAGCCACCAATGCTATACCCTCTTCACCAGCACTTGGTATTGCTGCTCTGATGTGTAACATACATGCTAAGCCTAACCCTTAATAAACCCAACCCAGTTTCCTTCCAAATTCAGTTCTCTATCATTTTTCCCTGCCCTACTAAAAGACTCCATCTGTTACAAAAAATGTCCACATTGGAATCGTTTTCCTCACTAATGCACCTCTTCTTTCACATCCAGAATCATCAGTAAGTCTCATAATTTCTTTAACAGAACTTGTCCTGTCCCCAACCTTATCTCTACATGGCCATTTCTGCCAATTCCGGTGATTGAGCCATCAGACTGTGATGGGTACACAGGAAATTATAAGGGCTTTGAGACAAAATTGCATCTAAACTAGACCCTGAAGGATGGTGAGAATGTGACAATGCATGGCTATGTCACTAGATGGTGCACAGTGAGACCTCAGTGTGAGGGCAGCCAGTTCCTTCCCTGCATCCTGGAAGCCTGCACCATGTGCATAGAAGGCAGTGGGAATTCGGTGCAATGCAATGTGGTAACTGCACCCATGCAGCTGGTAGAAGCTTCTTTTACTTCCTTGGCCAAC
The DNA here is from genome assembly GCA_004027455.1 of Hydrochoerus hydrochaeris. Taxonomy (NCBI): domain Eukaryota; kingdom Metazoa; phylum Chordata; class Mammalia; order Rodentia; family Hydrochaeridae; genus Hydrochoerus; species Hydrochoerus hydrochaeris. Next base: position 25,228 of record PVLA01008711.1, read on the forward strand.
TCACTCCCATGAGATACATAGCTCCACTTCCCCACTCTTTTTACCTGTGAAGTATCAGAAAGTATTTTGTCAGAGTCAGGCTTTTCTGCTCACAAGGTATGAAACCCAGAAATGATCACTTCACCTTTTTGGTGTCAGATTTTCATCTGTAGAATATAATCAGAATAATTACTGTACTTTGCAGTCCTCATTTAGCTGATATTTTCATACAAATATAATATCTAGTCTTGAACTCCTTCCCAAGACTGGCTGAATCTGTTTCAGGCTAAATCATGACAGAGTTTGAATTCCTGTTCACACAAGACATGTAACTCTTGCTGCGTGATTCTGGGATGCAGGCTTGAACACTGGGAGGACGAGATCTAGCGGGCCACAGTATCACCCACAGGAAGCTGAAGACATGATAGGATAACTTTTATGCTTAAGGCTACTTGAGGAGCAAAAATCACAGGGACACTGAGAAAGATCTACAAAGTAAGCAAGTCAGCTGCAGACAGATTTTTCTGAAAAAACACACGTTTACAGGTGTGATGCTTCCACTGAGGGACATAGTTCATACCTGTGCTGTTACTCTGTGGGATGAAGCACACAAGATTTTATTCTACCTACTCCAGTCCACCCCTTCAGATGAGGGCAAAATTAAGAAAACTATAATCTCTTGCAGAGACCAGATGATGGGGAACCTCCTGATGAAAGTTCTAGCCTCATAGCTATTGGGTGTGAATTTGTAGCTTTCTATAGCTTTGTACCCATTTCCCAACTTGCCCCATTTCCTTTCCCATCTTTGCTTCTGGACTTCTTTGAATGGTTACTCTTCTCTGCCTTTCTTTGAGAACAGCTATCTTAGCATATGAGTCAGGTCATACTGTATTCATCTTCCCACATCTTGTTTACTTTACTTGACACAGTGTCCTCCGAATCCACAGATGGTGTCCCAAATGGCAGCACTTTAATCTTGCGGTGGCTGAGGAGCATTAAAGCTCAGAGTCTCCCCGCTTCTATCTACTCATCTCTAGGCAGCCACTGGGCTGATGCCACACCTTGGAGGTTACAGCAATACTGCAGTGACTGGCATGGGATGCAGATCTCTCCTGGGCACACTGGCTTCATTTGCCAGAAATGCAGACCCACTGATGGACTTGCTTATTTTAAAAGAAAAGTTTATTTGGCAAAAAAAAAAAATCAATGATGACATACTTTTTAATGTTTGGTTTAGGTACCAAGATATACTAAGAGTAAAATGAAAATTTAACTTTTACAAAGTTTTCAACAAGGAGAGGGAAGTGAAGCACTGACTCTTGGGATGCCAGGAGCACAGCTGGGATTTATAGTGTCTGCTGGGCAGTGACATTTCCTCATCTTTACTCCAGCAGTGCCACACCTGCCTCACTCTGGAAAGGCCATTTTATTTTATTTTATTTTATTTTATTTTATTTTAAATTGGATAAAAACAGGGAAAATAAAATAGAATAAAACCAATCAAAATAAACCAGTATAACTGACACAGGACTTCAAAACCTTACGAAGTCAACAATAGTTGCCATAATGCCTTTTGTTGTCTTCAAAATAGCTACAGATACCTTTGGGCATGATAAAATCAAACAGAGCAGAATAGAAACACTAAAAACAAAACAATGAATGCAATAAAGGACTTCAAAACAAGCCAGTAGTAAATCCAATATGGCTACCATAATATGTCTTGCTATCTTTTAAATATCTGCTCCTGCCATCAGATTTAACATAATCAAACAAAACAAAAGAATAAAACCCAACCAAACAAAACAAAATGATACGGTTTCCAGGTGGGGATCGCTTCCTGGTGAGGCCTTGTTCTCTTCCTTCACAGTCTGCAAATGGCCCTGACTCACAGAGAAAGGGTTGGCAAGGCCTTTTTAGAACAGAAGTTTGCATTTGTGATTCATGTTTAGACAGCATATAATTGAATATTTTTAAAATAAAGTGAATTTTAAGTGAAATTCATATATTTTCATATGTTATAAACAATTGTATTCAACACCATGCATACACTAAAATGTTGAGTTCATCGAATTTAACAACATAACTTGCTCTGTAGTCAGGGTCTAAAGGATCCACTTCATGCCCAGAATTCTCTTTGACTCCTTTCCTTTCATTCATCTCCACTCTTGTTCTCCAAAACTCACTGATCTGTGCTCATCAGTAGAGTTAAATCAACTTTCACAATTTTAAATGTGCTGTTTAAAGGCATGTTTTAAATAGTTTAAATTAGTAAAAGCTGATCATTTTAAGTGTTTTCTAAGTAAATTCCAAACACATCTGAGACAGCACAGGTGAAAGATCTTAAGTTAAGAAAATAAGCCAACTAGAATAGGCTGGAATACTGTTTTATGTGTTACAAAAACAGAAGAGTTTTTCTTAACAAATATGGGTATATACACCCTATAAAGGAAAATATACTTGTTTGTAGATAGCATTCTTATAATACAATGAAAATAAATAAAAAAGGCAGAAATCTCTTAGGGTTTTACATGACACAAAACACTTCATGAGAAAATGAAGAGATGAAGACAAGGGAAGTCTGGGTGTTTTTCTACCAGATTGGATGAAGCAGTGGATGACTATCAAATGTAACTGAATAAACAACTGTGGTCTCTTGATAATAATCTATGTATAACTCAGCAAGTCTTGTGCAAATTCCACTCTGTGACTGTGCCTAAAGAGACAAGTTGTATTTCCTCTGTGTTCAGCAACATACTGCTTATTTGAAAGCTTTATGTCTTGCTTTGTTGAAAGGTAAGCAATTCCATACTAGATTTATGATGTACTGTAGAAAAGGGTGAGGGAAAGGTGAGTGTGAGCTTCCAGATTCTTTTGTTTTATCAAGTGCCAAAGTGCCATATTTTAGACTAGCATTCCCAAAATTCACAAATATAAAAATCGTTTTCTTTTTAATAAGATGTTTTACATTTTGGGGTTCAAATCATGTCTACCTAGGTCCACCCTGTAAATGTGGCAACAGCTTTGGTTTCTCCACAGTTTTCCTAAAACCCCTTCTCCCAAAACTGTGATACAAGGATATGGGTTGGAGATACCATGTCTATTTTGTAATTTTTATTTAACTCACTTTGGGTGCCTTGAGAGGAAGAAAATATTATTAATTGCTGATCTGTGGGTTTTTTATTGCTCATGACTACTCACAAAACCAAGATACTTTCTTATTTCAAGATATGAAGATTATGTATACATCTGTTATTTTGGGGTTTTCTACTTGATTGACTTTATTTTGTTTAGAGTTGTTAAATTGTATGTTGTGAAATTTACTATTGTAACCATTTTAAACAGTAATACTAATATACATTCATTAATTCTTTTTCTGTTTATTAAAATTCTTTGGGGTCATAAATTTGCCTCAACTTGCCAACTTTCCTGTGTTCATGGTGCTGAAATAGGACAGGAGCCCTCATAAAATGAGACATGGTTTTTAGGTCTTTACTCATGACCTCTGACCCATTGAAGATGAAGACATTAGTTACTCCCATCATTGTATCCTCTGCCTCCCTATAATAATAGTGTGTGCAATGCACTCTGCACTTCTCCCTCACTCTTATTGTAAGAAGCAGGTAACCTCTAGCATAGAGGAGATTCCAGGAACCCTCTAAAGTAAGAATCACCAGGAATCCATATCCTGCAATGAGAAAACCCACTAAATCCTAGGTCCACACTCATGATACCTGTTGCACCCAAAGAATCCACAGAAGCCAGTCCCATTCCTTTGTTAACGGGATTTTCTGATCATGAGAGCTGTGTCCCCTGTGACTCCTCACACTAAGGCTACCACTGTTTCTATTTGTTTCTAATACAGTTGCCTGCCTATGCTAGTCACTGATGCATCCTGAATTGTCTTTGTATTATATAATCTGACAAACTTCCCTATAAGTCCCATCTTCCCTTTGGGAGGCTTCAGTGGACCCTGACCAGTAACTTGTAAGTTTCATGTTTCCCCTCAAATGCTCAGCCTGATCATAAAATGGCATGTACGGCAAGGCTTGATGTTGCTAGGATAAATAAGACTCCTAGGTTTATGTCAATTAGTGGGTTGAACAAAGCCCTTGGTTTGCTTGAATTAGTGCCACCTGTAGACACTAAGAGGGGCCACTGAACATGCTGTCCATTGTATTTGTCTATCTTCTTCCTTGTTGTAAGTGATGAGGAGATCCATAGAATCATTGCACTTTACTACTGTCACAGACATGCAAAATTAGACTGCAGGTTCCCTAAGGGAAACAAATGACAAGGAAAACAACAGAACATGCAGAATTTCTGTGTACACAACTCAGAGTTGGTAAGTCAATCTGAATCTTGCTATTCCTGACATTGTATGTAGAGTCTTTTGTCTCAGCTGTAATAGTAATAGTAATGGGGAGTGAGGCCAATAAATACAAGAAGGCAAATAAAGCTTTAATTGGAAATAAAGAGAAGCTGGGAAAGGCAGAAAGGGACTTCAACATGTGGAAAGTGATGGGTATGTGGCACTGATGGAGATCAGGCCACACATTAACCACAGTAAAGGACCACCTCATGGGGCTACTGAGGTGGTCTAAGGTCTGGCTGATCACTCATTTTGGGAAGTGGATAAACACAGGAGACATGGACATAGAAGAAAATGTAAACCATACACCTGAAACTCCTGAAATGATAACAACTGAAGTAAAGAAATAACTCCAGAAAGCTGTAAAGGAACTCAGATCATAAGTAATCTCCCAGGTAAAACAAGAAATGATAAATGTAATAAAAGCTACAGTGAACACATCTAAAGAAGACACAGGTAAAAATTGAGGAACACTTCAAAAAGATGCAAACCTTGAATGAACAATATAAGAAACAGAACGCATGAAACAGATTCAAAGGGATACCCAGGAAATCAAAAATTACATCAAAAGTTGGCAAAACTGCTTCAGTGAAAGTGAAGACAGACTTTTAGGCCTTGAAAACAATATTGCAGCTAGTGAACAGGAAAGAAAAGATCTTTTAAAAATTACAGCAATCAGGAAATAAAGATTCAACAGCTGCAAGATGATGCAAAGAAAAACAACATAAGACTGATAGGTGTAAATGAAAAGTAAGGTGATAACACAAATGGTATTTAAAAACTACTTACAGAAGTCATAACCAAAAATTTCCCAAACATGGGAATGGAAACTGACATACAGATCAGTGAAGCACATAGAACTCCAAATATCCATAACCAAAATAAAACTACATCCAGACATATAATAATCAATATCCCAGAAATTCAACATAAGAACATAATATTAAAAGCTGTTAGAGAGACAGATCACCTATAACGCAAGGCCCATTAGAATCACAACAGACCATTCAACACAAACAATGAAGTCAAGAAAAACATGAAGTATTTCATATCCTAAAGGAGAACAATTTCCAACCCAGTTTGATGTGCCCTGCAAAACTGTCTTTCAAAATTGATGGAGAAATAAGACACTTCCATGACATAGAACAGCTGAAGGACTTCATGACTACCAGATCAACCCTGCAAAGCATACTGAAAGACATTCTAGATAGACATAAAAATAATTATGACTTCAAGAATGCCAATAGGAAAAAATCACTAAGCAAGGCAATTAATTAAAAGAGGGGAAATGTAAAGAACCAACAGCAGAGAGATAACATGACAAAAATAAACCAATATATATCAGTTATAACCATTAATGTAAATGGCCTCAATTCACCAATTAAAAGAAACAGACTGGCAGAATGGATCAAGAAACAACATCCAATCATATGCTATATTTGAGAAACTTATCTAACACAAAAGAAAGTTCATAGACTGAAAGCCAAAGGTTGGAAAACAATACTTCATGCAACAGGAACCACCCTCAAACAACAACAAAAAAAAGCATGGGTAGCTATTCTGTTTGCAGACAATGTGAACTTCAATGAATGATCAAAAGAGACAAAGGTCACTACCTACTAGTTAGGGGAAAACTTCAAGAGGAAGAGATAACAAGGTTATATATGCACCAAGTTCTGGAGCACTTAGCTGTATAAAACAAATGTTAACAGAAATGAAAAGTCAAACAAACAAAAACACAATTATACTGGAAGACCTTAACAACACACAGACACAGAGACAGATCAACTGGACAGAAAATCAGCAAAGAAATAACAGAACTGAACCACACCTGTGAACAAATGGAATTAGTGGATGTGCAGAGCAACCCAACCAAACACATGAGCATGTACATTCTTCTCAGATACATGTGGGACATTCTCTAAAATAGTCCATATACTAGTCCATAGAACATGCTTAAGCAAATGCAAAAGAAATGAAACTATCCCATGCACGTTATCATATCATAGTGTCATGAAACTAGAAATTAATGACAAAAAACTAAAAAAACTCCACAAACACATGGAAATTAAATAATACACTCCTGAGTAATCAGTGGATCACACAGGATATTAAAGAAGAAATTTAACAATATCTATAAGCAAATGAAAATACAAACACAACTTATCAGAGCAAGGTGTGGGATGCAATGAAAGCAGTCCTCCGTGGGAAATTTAATGCAGTGAATCCCCACATTAGGAAAACTATGAATGCAAATAGCCTCATGCTACACTTCAGGCATCTAGAAAAAGAAGAGCAAGACAAGCCCAAAGCCAAAACAAGGGAGGAAATTATAAAGATAAGAGCAGAAACCAATGCAATAAAGACCGAGAAAACAATACAAAGAAGTAATGAATCAAAGAGTTGGATCTCTGAAAGAATGAATAAAATTGATAAACCCCTCACCTAACTTATCAAAAAAAGAAAAAAATCAAAATAATATAATAAGGAATAAAAAGGGTGAAATCACTACAGACCCTGTGAAAATATAGAAGATCATCAATACCTATTTCAAAAACCACTATTCTCATAGGCTTGATAACACAGAAGAAATGGACAGATTCCTAGAAACATATGAATTACCAAAGCTGGGTCAAGAAGATGTAAAACTGCTGAATAACACAATTTCTATTAATGAAATTGAAGATGTAATTAAGTCCTTACCAACAAACAAGAGCCCAGGCCCAGACGGATTCACTGCGGAATTCTACAAGAAATACAAAGTCAAACACTCCTCAAACTCTTGAATGAAATCGAAAGGATAGCAATTCTTCCTAAGTCATTCCTGGAAGCAAATATTACTCTAGTACCAAAACCTGAGAAAGACCCAACTAAAAAAGAAAACTACAGACTAATCTCCCTAATGAACATCGATGTAAAAATTCTCAATAAAATATTGGCAAACAGGATGCAGCAAATCATCAAGAAGATTATATACCATGACCAAGTGGGATTCAACCCAGGCATACAGGGATGGTTCAACATATGTAAATCAATGACTGCAACCCAACATATCAATAGAGCCAAAAGGAAGAATCACATGATAATTTCTATAGATGCAGAAAAAGCTTTTGATAAGGTCCAACACTCATTTATGATTTAAATTTACAGAAAATTGGAACAGATGGTCTTTACCTCAATATTATAAAGGTCATCTATGACAAACCAACAGCCAGCATCATATTAAATGGCCAAAATCTGGAAGCCTTTACCTTAAAATCAGGTATAAGACAAGGATGTCCCTCATCACCAGTCCTATTCAACAAAGTACTGGAAATACTAGACAGAGTAATTGGACAAGAGAGAGAAATAAAATGAGTAAAGATAGGAAAAGAGGAAGTTAAAATATCATTATTTGCAGATGACATGATACTCTACATAGAAGACCCCCAAAACTCCATTGAAAAACTCCTAGATATAATACATAAATTCAGGAATGTAGCTGGAGACAAATTCAATACTCAAAAATCGATAGCATTCCTATACACTAACAACAAGATCACCAAGAGAGAAATAAGAGAAGCCACACCCTTCACACTAGCATTCAAAAAAATGAAATACTTAGGAATTAACCAAACGAAAGAGGTAAAAGAGCTATACAGGGAAAATTATAATACCCTGAAAAAAGAAATTGAAGAGGACCTCAGAAAATGGAAAGACATCCTTTGTTCATGGATAGGAGAAATAAATACTGTGAAAACTGCCATTATCCCAAAATTGTTACACAGATTCAATGCAACCCCAATGAAAATACTGCTAACATACCTCAGAGATCTAGAGTAATCACTCCTAAAATTGATCTGGAACCAAAAGAGACCTAGAATAGCAAAGGCAATCCTAAGTAGCCAAGGCAAGGCAGAGTGCATCACAATCCCTGACTTGCAGTTATACCACAAAGCTACTGTAATAAAATCAACATGGTACTGGAATAAAAACAGACCTGAAGATCAATGGAATAGATTGGAAGATACAACCACAACTACAAACACATTCAACCACCTTATTTTTGATAAAGGAGCCAAACATGTTCACTGGAAGAAAGACAGTCTCTTTAATAAATGGTGCTGGAAAAACTGGCTATCCATATGTCTAAAACTAAAAGTAGAACCATGCCTATCACCATGTACTAAACTAAAATCTAAATGGATCAAATATCTAAATATTAAAACAGAAACACTAAATCTGTTGCAAGAAAAAGTAGGTAAAAATCTTGAAGACATAGGGGTAGGTAGAGAATTCATGAACAAGAACCAGACTGCATGGGAAATACTTCCCAGAATCAATAACTGGGATCAGGTCTTATTAAAGAGTTTCTGCATGTCAGGAGAAATCTCCAGCAGAGTGAAAAGAAAATCCACAAACTGGAAAAAAATCTTAGTGAACTGTCCTCAGACAAAGAACTTCTGTCTAGAACTTATAAAAATTCAAAGACCCAATCCAAAAATGGGCATCTGAGATGAACAAACAGTTCTCAGGTGAAGAAATACAAATGGTAAATAAATACATGAAAAAATATTCATCATCATTAGTCATTAGAGAAATGCAAATTAAAACCACACTGAGATTCCATCTCAGTCCAGAAAGAATGGCCAGGATCAACAAAACTACCAACAACAAATGCTGGAGAGGCTGTGGGGAAAAAGGAACTCTTCTGCACTGGTGGTGGGAGTGTAGACTGGTGCAACCACTGTGGAGTTCAGTCTGGAGATTCCTCAAAAAGCAGGGATTAGAAGTCCCATTTGACCCAGCTATTCCATTTCGAGGCATATTCCCAGAAGAACTGAAAACATCATACCACAGTGATATATGTGCACCCATTTGTATAGCAGTACAGTTTGTAATAGCCAGATCTTGGAAAAAACCTAAGTGCCCATCAACTGAGGAATGAATAAAAAAAATGGTGGTATTTTTATACAATGGAGTACTACTCAGCTCTAAAGAATGATCATATTGAGATATTTATAAATAAATGGATGCAACTTGAGACCATACTCATCAGTGAAATAAATCAAACTCACATGCATAAATAACTTATAGTTTCCCTCATATAAGAAATGGTAAGAGTACATAAGAGATTTTATGGTAATCATGATTCCCCATTACATTGCTTTGAAGGCTTATGTTTTCATTCATTAGTTAGAATGGTTTTATTCTGTTTTGTTTGATTTTATTATGTGTGATGGTATGAACAGCTATTTTGAAGAATACAAGACATTATGGCAGCCATTGCTGATTTAGTATCATCTTGCTCTGAAGTCCAACCATGCTTCTGTTCTTCTATCACCATTGGTTCTATCATGTTGTGTCTTATTGGATTTTAATATGTGTGATAGTATAGACAAATTTTTTATGGAAAATGAGATATTATAGTAGCCATTGTTCATCTTCTGTTATTTGGTTCAGAATGCCCTGTAATACTTTCATTCTCTTGAATGGTTTTATACTATTTTGTTATGTTTGATATTAATATGTGTGAAGGTATGCTCCACTATTTCAAAGAAAGAAACATTATGGTAGTTACTGTTAATATCCAGTTGTCTTGTTATGAAGTGCTGTGTTGCTTACACTGTTCTGTTCTTATCTGCTTTTTTCTGTCTTCTTTTGTTTTATTCTCTGTAAAATAAAAAAATAAGATGTAAAATTGCTGAATAACCCAGTTTCAATTAACAAAATTGAAAATGTAATTAAATACTTACCCACATAGAAAAGAACAGGTCCAGATGGATTCACTGAGGAATTCTACAAGAAATTCACAGAAAATTTAATATTGACACTCCTCAAACTTTTCAAAGAAATTGAATGGAAAGCACTTCTCCCTAACTCATTCCTGGATACAAATATTACTCTAATACCAAAACCTGAGAAAGACCCAACCAATAAAGAGAATTATAGGTCAGTCTTCCTAATGAACATAGATGCAAAAATTCTCAATAAAATACTGACAAACAGAATACATAAAACCATCAAAAAGATTATACACTGTGATCAAGTTGGATTCATCCAGGGAATTCAGGGATGGTACAACATACACAAATCAATAAATGTAATTTACCATATCAACAGAGCCAAAGATAAGAATCATGAGATCTTTCCAGTAGATGCAGAAAAAGCTTTTGATAAGGTCCAACACTCATTCATGATAAGAACCCTACAGAAAATCAGAAAGGATAGTCTCTATCTCAATCTGATAAATGACAAACTAACAACCAGAATCATATTAAATGGTCAAAAACTGAAGGTTTTTACTCTAAAATCAGGAACAAGACAAGGTGTCCATTATTACCACTCCTATTCAATATAGTGCTGCAAAAAGTAGCCAGAACAATTAGACAAGAGAGAGAAATAAAAGGAATAAGGATAGGAAAAGAAGTTAAATTATCATTATTTGCAGATGACATTATACTCTACACAAAAGACCCCCAAAACTCCTTTGAAAGACTGCTAGGTATAATAACTAAATTCAGTAATATAGCTGGATACAAAGTCAACACTCAAAAATCAATATCAAGGCCAGGGATTTAGCTCAGTGGCATAAGCACCTGCCTGGCAAGCACGAGGTTATAAGTTTGATCCCTGGTACCAAAAAAAATCAATAGCATTCCTCTATACAAACAGCCAATTCACTGAGGGAGAAATAAAAGAAGCCACACTCTTCACAATAGCATCCCAAAAGTGAAATATTTAGGAATAAATCTAACAAAAGAAGTAAAAGTCATATTCAGTGAAAATTATAACACCCTGAAAAAGGTAACTGAAGAGGATCTCAGAAAATGGAAAGACATTCCTTGTTCATGGATAGAAAGAACAAACATTATGAAAATGATCATTCCTCCCAAATTGTTCTACAGATTTAATGCAATCCCAATCAAAATACCACTAGTATACATCACAGATCTAGAAAAATCATTCCTAAGATTCATCTGGACCTAGAAGAGACCAGAAATAGCAAAGGCAATTCTGGGCATCAAGGGCAAGGCAGGAGGCCTCACAATCCCTTGAAGTTATACTAAAAAGCTGCTGTGATAAAATCGGCATGGTACTGGAATAAAAACAGACCTGAAGATCAATCGAATACATTAGAAGATACAACTACAACTACAAACACACTCAGCCAACTTATCTTTGACAAACGGGCCAAACACATTCTCTGGAAGAAAGACAGCCTGTTTAATAAGTAGTGCTGGAAAAATTGTCTCTCCATATGCCATAACTACAACTAGACCCATGCCTACCACCATGTGCTAAAGTCAAAATAGATCAAAGATCTAAATATTAAAACATAAAACTAAATCTGCTAGAGTAGGCAGAAATCTTGAAGTCATAGGAGTAGGCAGAGAATTCGTGAACAAAAATCAAACTGCATGGGAAATAATTCTAAGAATCAATAACTGGGATCTCATCTTATTAAAAAGTTTTTGCACGTCAAAATAAATCTCCAAAAGAGTAAAAAGGTAACCCATGAATTTTGGAAAAATCTTAGTCAACTGTCCCTCAGACAAAAGGCTTCTTTTGAGAACATATAAAGAATTTTTAAAAATATCAAATCCCTGAAATTCAAAGACCCAATCCAAAAATGGGCATCAGAAATGAATACACACTTCCAAATGAAGAAATACAAATGGCAAATAAATACATGAAAAAATGTTCAGCTTCACTGGTCACTAAAGAAAGGCAAATTAAAACCACACTGAGATTCCATCTCACTCCAGAAAGAAGAATGACCAGGATCAAGAAAACCAACAACAAAAAATGCTGGACAGGCTGTGGGGGGAAAGGAACTCTTCTGCACTGCTGGGTTGGAGTATAGACTGGTGCAATCACTGTGGAAGTCAGTCTGGAGATTCCTCAAAAAGCTGGGATTGGAAGTCCCATTTGACTCAGCTATCCCACTTCTGGGCATATTCCCAGTAAAACTGAAAACAACATAATACAGTGATATATGTGCAACCATGTTTATAGCAGCACAATTTATAATAGCCAGATCTTGGAAACAACCTAAATGCCCATCAAATGAGGAATGGATAAAAAAGATGTACTTTTATTCAATGGAGTACTACTCAGCTAAAACAAGGATCACTTTGAAGCTTTTATAGGTAAGTGGATGCAACATGAGATCATACTCATAAGTGAAATAAATCAAACTCACATGTGTAAATACCATATTGTCTCCTTGTATAAGAAATGGCAAGAGTAAAGAAAATACAAAATATTCAATAAATACTGTGAAAGGGTAAGAATCTGCTCAAAGCGGAAAAATATCTCAAAGAAAAGGAAGAAAAAAGAAGGGAAAAGAAAAAGTATAAAAACTTGTATATACACACTTAAGATAGCTAAGATGATTGTGCTACTAATTCTATTAATTTTTGGAACAAAATAGTTAACATAGGATTGGAGCAATTTTACATAGTTTTTTTAAATTTTATTTAAAGAGGAAAAAAGCAAAACAGAAAAAAGGGGTAGAAACAATACAGAATTTCAGAAAAAAAATAAACAGTAAGAAATCACTAGTTGATAAATTACATATTGTCTTCTTACACATAGTTGTTCAAGTTACAAAATTAAAGCATATACAGTGGGCATTCAAACAGTGAGGCTGCAAAGAAGTTCAATGATCCAATAACAACTTAGCAACATGGTTATCAATCCTACACACTTAAACATAAATACAGTTATATCCTTTAGAGCACTTTTTGTTCCTCCTTTTACTTTTTCAGTCCATTATCAGTTTAGTTATATCCTGATTCAGGTTGCTCAGTACCTTAATGACTTGTTTTGTTGTTGTTACTTACTTTTTAATCACCTTATATTATTCTGTTGCTTTGTTTTTGAGTTTCTCCTCATCCTTGCTCCATGGAACAGTTTTGGTGTAGTAGGGAGTTTTTGGAGTAATTTTGTTACTTTGCTACCTACTTTTTTTTCTTTGAGGGTAGCAAAATACAGCAGAACAAGACAACAAACCCATGCAAGGCAGTGCAGTGAAACTGGCACAGAACCTCACATCAGATAACCAGGACACCAGCAATAGGCACAATAGTACATCTCGTTCTGTTCACATTAGCTGTTCTTTCAATCAGGAAGAGCAAAATGGAAGGAAATATCTAACTTATAAAAGTGGAATATTGAATAGAGCAGTACCATTAATCAGAACAGTGATAAAAATATTTGCCTTCTAAGAGATGGTAGAAGGAAATCCCCTTACTTGCCACACTGCATACATTCATCCTCCCAAAAGATACTCAGACCTCCAGGTCCCACTTGTTAACGGGTCCCACTTGTTAACAGGGGATTGGGGGTGTCAATGTCTAATTCTTAGCCCGGGCACACAGACAGGCCCCCAGCTGCTTACCAGGGAGGCAAGGAGGCTTCCTGTTCTCCCAGCACCCAAGTTCCAACATGATGCAGAGCTCAGGAATCGCCGACAGCTCTCACTCTGGCATGGTGACAGAGGCATATGAGGCACCCAGCTGCTTACCAGGGCAGCTAGCAGGCTGCCTGTTCTCTCAGCACCTCAGGTTCCAACATGATGCAGAGCTCAGAAATCACCCATAGATCTCACCCTGGCACGGTGGTGACAGCATGTGACGCCCCCAGCTGCTTACCAGGGCAGCAAGAAGGCCGCCTGTTCTCCCAGCGCCCCAAGTTCCAACATGATGCAGAGCTAGGGAATCGCCGATAGTTCTCACCTTGGCACGGTGTTGGTGGCATGTGAGGCCTCCAGCTGCTTACCAGGGCTGCAAGCAAGCTGCCTCAATTTTACATGTTTATATCTGGTAACCTGAGAAACACTTTTGAAGAGTACTATGCAAAATAACAACCTTAGTTATGTTCCTATCTCCTTGTTTAGAAAGCCTGTAATGTCATTGTTTGGGACTCTTTGTTTTTACTTATTTGTCTTTTTTGTTGCTTGTTTTTATAGTAATTTGTTTGGTTTTGCTTTACTTTTCCCTTACTGAAACATGTAGAGGCTTATACATGCCTAGAGCTTCTAAAAAGTTTATGAGAATTGATTGTATTATGCATGATGAAATGAACAGCTACTTTGAAGAAAAAGAGATGTCATGCTAGCCATTGCTGATTCCTATCATCGTGCTGTGAAGCTCGATAATGGTTTTATTCTTTGTTTACAGTAGTTATCTGTTTGTATTATTTAATTTCAATATATTTGAAGGTAAGGACAGCTGTTTGGAAGAGAACAAGAGACATTGTGGTAGCATTGTTGGTTTTCCTATTGTCTGGTTTTGAAGGTCTGTAATGCTTTCATTCTTCTGTTTCATCAGTTTTATATTACCTTGTTTATTTTGTTTGAATTCATTGTGTGTGAAGATATAGACAACTATTTCAAAGAAAACAACAGACATTATGGTAGCCACTGTTGATCTCCTGTAGTCTTGCTTTGAAATCCTGTGTCACTTGCATTGCTTTCTTTTGATCTGCTTTGTTCTGTTGTTTTGTTTTATCCTTTTCAAAATAATAAAATAAAATAAAAACAACTGCTAAACTATCTTAAAGTGTGGTCAACAATTTACTGTGGGACTCTAACAAAATGTTTTGGATGCATATTTATTGACACCTTATGCTATCAAACATCTGGTACAAACATACCTGACTCCTGCTCAATGCCTTCATTGTGATTTTAAGGTAAAAATTTGTTTTGGGGCAAGCTCATATAAACAGAACTTGTCTTAATCTGTGTCCAGCAATAACAGATTTGTTACAAAAAGAAAGTAATACTGACTGGTGATTTTGATTTTAAAACTAAACAAATGAGTTCCAATGTGGAAACTAGACAAAGAGATTCAGATTCTAAGATTTTAAAAATGATGGCTAAAATGGAATATCAAAAAGGAAAGGGACTAGGAACTTATTAGGACCCAAAAAGCCTGTTGAGATTATACCTAAAAATGACAGGCAAGGTATCAGATATTAGCAGATTCTTTGACAAGAGCCATTGATACTTCTCCCCCCAAACAGCTCAGTCTTTAAAAACTAGGAAACTCTTTGGGTAGATAAATAGCCCCTTAATAAGGACAAGCTAACTTAGTTGCACAAATTAGTTAAAGAGCAATTGCAGTTAGGACATTTAGAAAGTTCAGTTAGCCCCAGGATTGCTTCTGTCATTGTTCCCCTGAAAAAGGCAAGTGGACGGTATTACAAGACTTAAGAGCTATAAATTCTTGCTTACTTCCAAGGGGAGTGGTGCATCTGAGATTGCCAAATTCAGTTGCAGTTCCCAGAAACTGGTCTCTCATCATAACTGATTTCAAAGATTGCTTTTTTAGCATCCCATGTTTCTGTGCAGATAGATCCAGTTTGCTTTTTCTGTGCTTAGTTTAAATTTTGAAGAACCAATGCAATGGTATTAATGGGTCACATTACCTCAAAGAATGAGAAATAGTATGACATAGTTTGACCTTATGTCAACTTTTTGTGCAGTAAGCCTTACAGACAGATAGACAGACTTACCCTTTCTCATATGTGGTACATTGTATGGATGGTATTTTTTGTTATCGGCTCCAATTAGAGAACAATTATAGGATTTATTTACAGAAGCCAAAAGAGATTTAGTATCTTTTAGTCTCTGCATTGCTCCAGACAAGGTACAATTGTCCAGCCCTTACTCTTATCTGGGAAAACTAGTGAATGGCAGGGAAAAAAGGCCACAAAAGTTACAGATTCACCAAGATCATCTAAAAACTCTCAACGATTTTCAAAATTTATTAGGAGATATAAATTGGATAAGACCAAAGATTGGTATTGCCACTTATCCACTAAAACAATTATATAGTATTTTATAGAAAGATCCAGCTATTGATTCCCTTGTAGTTTATCTGCTAAGGCTCAAAATAGTTAGCCTTTATTGAAAAAAAATGTTACAACAATGTCAAGATTTTAAAATAGACACAAATTACCCTCTTATTCTTTACATCCTAAATACTTCTCATTCTCCTGCAGGTCTCATAGGGCAATATTATGATAAACAAATTTACCCTATTGAGTGGTTTTATCTTTCCAAACAGTTAGTCAAAACTTTACAGTTATACTTAGAACAAATTGCCAAGGTGGTCACCACGGGAAGAATAAAGTCTAAACAACTCCGTGGTATTGATCCTGCTATAATTGTATTGCCTCTTGCTCTAAATCAATATTTGACCCTGATACAACAAGCTTTATATAGACAAGTTGCCTTTGCAGATTTCATAGGACAAATTGATAGTCACTTTCCCAGTGAGTCTATCTTTCAAATTTTTTCAAGCATTCGTGTATTATTCCAAAAATTACTAAATTTGTAGCTATTCCTGATGCAACAACTTATTTTATTGATAGCTCATCAAAAGTCAAGGCTTCAGATTGGAGTAAAGATTATTAACAGGTAATAAAGACGCCAGGACTTTCTGAAAAAAGATCTGAGATCACTACTATTGTATGTGTCACACAGCAATTTAATTACAAACCTGTTAGTATAATCAGTGACTCAGCATATGCAGTTTACCTTACTCAGTGGCTCAAGAGGACCACTCTACAGTCAACTTTAGACCCACCACTATTTTGTTTCTCGGGCTACAAAAATTATACACAATCAAACAGCACCTTTTTATATTAGTCATATAAGGTCTCATTCCAGTTTACTTGGATTTTTAACATATGGAAACCAACAAGCTGATTCACCTGTCACTTTTATTACACCACTCGATACAGGTAGACAATCTCATTCATATCATCATCAAAACAGTAAGGCTCTAATCAAAACATTTCAATCACCTAGGGGTCAAGCAAGATAAATTGCTATGTCATGTCTTACTTGTCAAAAGGTCCCTGGGCCTGTGCCACCAGAGGGCAATAACCTCAGAGGCTTAAAGCATAATGATATTTGGCAAACGGATGTTACACATTTGTATTCATTTGAAAAACTACAATATACTCATGTGTCTATTGACATGTATTCTCATTTCATTCATGTAACTTGTCACACAGGAGAAAAAATTAACCATGTTCAACAACATTGTTTCTCAGCATTTGCTGCTATGGGTGTTCCACACACCATAAAAACTGGCAAAAGGCCTTTGTATATGAGCAAGCCATTATAATCCTTTTTTCAATTATGGCATATTAAACACATTGCAGGGATTCCTTATGAGCTTCAAAGGACAGGCAATAGTAGAAAGAGCACATCTATCTCTTAATAGTCAATTAAATAAACAGGGGAAATAGTTACCCTGACAAGCTAACTTTTGCTATTTTTACATTAATGTTTTTAAATCCTGCTGCAAACAGCAAATTGACCCCTGCAGAGCTCCACTGGTCAGCAGCCAGTGATGATGTGCAATGTAGAGCTCAAGTGCTCTGGAAAGACATCAACACAGGAAACTGGGAAGGACCAGTACAACTAATAATGTCGGGTCAAGGTTATGCTTATGTCTTAACAAGCGATGGATCCATGGGGTGACTGCCATCCAGCAATACACAACCCTGGCCAAAGACATGGCTGATGCTGGAGTCAGTCCCACATGACAGCTCCACCGATTTGAGCCCTCCATAAGATGAGCTTATGTGACCACATTTGCCCCCAGAGACAGTTCAATCAGCCAAAAAAAATACACCTGCAGCTCCCCCAAAAGAACAAGGCAGAGGATGAGTAATCTAGTTAAAAAATTTCCAACGAATGATTCATGAGACCAGAGATACAGTTACCAAAAGGAAAATTCCATTAATCTCTAAAATCATTTCAAAGAGGGAGAGAGAGAGAAGTCCTTTGGATCTTCACAATGGGCGATAAAATTCTCTTTGGGGAAAAAGGGGGCTGGGAATATAGCTTAGTGAGAAATGCCCCTAAGGCATGGGGTACTGGAGGTGAACAAGTGTCCCAGCCCTGAGAACAAAGGAGAATAAGACTTGTGCTAGTTCAGAACAGGGGCACTACACAAGTATTTAAATAGCCCCATGGAGTATTTAAGAGTGTTCTCACAGACCCCAGCAAACTGCGTGCTTGTTTCTCAGATCATCTGTCCATGTTTGTTAATTTGTCCTCTCTGTAAAGAGCTGTTCCTTTTATTTTGAGCTCAATTTTGAGGTCAAAACTTTTCTGTTTTTTTTCCTGTTCTTTTACATTTTTGGATCATTTGATAATCAGTTTGTGAGTTGTAGATTTACAAAACTTGCTTCTGCCTGGTGGACAGCTGGTGCATATGATGCTAACACTGACTGGGTATGTAAACGAAATGTGCATTGTTGTTTACCATGGATTTCAGAGTCTAATTGTTTGGGAACTTGTTAGGTTAAATATTATGACTGGGTTTTTCATAAGTCAAAAAATAGTTATTGAGGTGAGTAAACAAAATCCTTTGGGGTTGGGATTAATGCATGGGACCCAAGTTGATGAATAAGAAAGAAAGAAAGAAAGAAAGAAAGAAAGAAAGAAAGAAAGAAAGAAAGAAAGAAAGAAAGAAAGAAAGAAAGAAAGCACCTCCTTGCTAATATTATTAATCAGGTCTTATTAATTCATCTGAGGCCCCAGTGATCTCTGTGGCCTTGTCGGTGACATCCCAACTAAAGTTATAAAATATATTATCCTTGTATGTTCACATTGGTCATCATGAAAAGAAATAATGCAATGTTTTTCATTTAAATTGCTTATGCAAAGGTTTCATATGGTAATGACAGATTGCTGTTAATCTCATGATGGATTAATGTATTCATGCTTCCAGATATATGTAAGTCTTCCAAAATATAAAACACAGCATGGGCAAAGAGAACCAGGAGATTTACCTATGCCTGCCACCAGAAGGTCCTTTCCTTTAAGCACCCAACGCCGGCAGAGAGAACCAGAAGAAGACCCACCACTGTCTGCTGCACTGGAAGACCATTTCCTCCATGTGCTCAGCTCTGGCAGAGTGAACCAGAAAAAGACCCACCCCTGCCTGCCAGGTGCTGCCACCAGAAGGCCCTTTCCTCTTCACACCCAGCATGAGCCAAAGGAGACAAACAGATCCACCTATGCCAGCTGTGTGCCGCCACCAAAAGGCCATGTCCTACAGGTGGCCAGTGTGGGCAGAGAGAACCAGCAGACCTGCCTTCACCTTCAGGGAGCTGCCACCAGAAGGCTTCTTCCTGAAGGCAGCCAGCAGGAACAGGGACACACAGCCAGGTAAACCCTGTGCATCTGTAGGCCACCATTGGAGGCCCTTGGTTCCCTCAGACAACCATCATCCACTAGCAGAATCAGACAACACACTCCTGTGTGTCTCCCACCATTGTGGGAGTCCCATTGTAGACACACAGGCTGAGAGAAGTAGCCCCCTTTATATGCACCCTTGATTGTCAGTGAAGCCCCATTGTAGCTGCATAGCTCTGGAGAAGCCCACTCCACACCCTGCTACCTCCCTGTAAATCTGGACTTAGAGGAACCCAAGTGCCTTCCCATCCCCCTACACTGCCTAGGGGCAGCCAACATGGGAAGTGTCTGGGACTCCACAACCAGATTGTTAGGAGGAATTCAGGAGAATGCCAAGACTAGGTGCAAATCTCAGACCTCTAGCCCACACACAATAAGTCTGGAAGATACAGTCATGAAAGAAAATGAAAGTTACAGACCTGAAATCTCTGAGAGAATAGCAACTCAAATAAGGAAAGAACTTCATGAGACTGTAAAAGTAGTCAGATCACAAATAATGTCTCAGCTGAAAGAAGAAATCACAAACATACTGAAAGAATTGTTCAGCAGGTCTAAAGAAGACAGACAATAAAGAGGAGCATAGAAAAATGATGGAAACCTTGAAAGAATGTAGAATGGAATTACAATGCATGAAAGAGATTCAAAGAGAGATGCAGGGAGTTAAAATTCAATCAAAAGCTGGCAAATCACTTGAAAGAGACTGAAGATAGACTTTCAAACCTTGAAGACAGGATTGCAGCTAGTGATTGTGAAAGGAAAGATGTCTTAAAAATAACACAGAATCAGGAAATAACAACTCAACAGCTGCAAGATGATGCAAAGAATCATAATTTAAGAGTGATATATATCAATGAAGAAGCAGGGGTCAACACAAATGAAATTAAAAGGACATTCACACAAGTAATAGAAGAAATCTCCCAATCATGGGAAATGGATCTGGCATGCAATTAAGTGAGGCATATAGGACTCCAACTAGCTATAACCAAAGTAAATCTATACCCAGACTATAATAATCAAGATCCCAGAAGTTCAGCACAAGAACAGAGAATTAAAAGCTTTTAGAGAAAAGAGACAGGTCACCTATAAAGGAAAATCAATGAAAATCACAGCACATTTGTCAACAAAACCATCAAGTCAAGAAGAGTTTGGAGTGAAGTGTTTCAAATCCTAAAAGAAAACAACTTCTAACCCAGATTGATCTACCCTGCAAAACTATCTTTCAAAACTGATAGAAAAATAAGATACCATGATAAACAACAACTGAAGGAATTCATGACTATCAAACCAACCCTACAGAGAGTGCTAAAGAATATTCTAGAGAAAAATAAAATCACCATGGTTCCAGGAACAGCAGCAGAGGAGGATCGCCAAACAAGACAGACAATTGAATGAAGGGGAAAAGTGGAGAGCCAACAACAGGAAGATAGCAGGGCAGAGACACACCA
This sequence comes from Hydrochoerus hydrochaeris, assembly GCA_004027455.1. Lineage (NCBI taxonomy): Eukaryota > Metazoa > Chordata > Mammalia > Rodentia > Hydrochaeridae > Hydrochoerus > Hydrochoerus hydrochaeris. The sequence goes on from PVLA01008711.1 coordinate 46,229, forward strand.
ATGTATGCTGGTTGTAACCATTAATATAGATGCCTACAGGTCAGCAATAAAAAGAAACACAGGGAGAGTGGATCAAGAAACAAGATCCAGCCATATACTGTATACAAGAAACACATCTAGCTGGAAAGGAAATTCATAGAGTGAAAAATCAAAGGAGAGAAAACAATTGTTCCATGTGACAGGAGACCAAAAAAAAAAGCAAGAGTCACTTGCCCGTCAACTGCAAAATGGATAAGAAAAATATGGTATTTTCATACAGTGGAGAGCTACCCAGCTATAAAGTAGAATCATCTCAAGGCTCCTGTAGGTAATTGGATGCAACTGGAGATCATGTTCGTGACTGAAACAGTTCAAACTCATATGCATAAACCCTAGCATGAGAAATAAAAGGAGTTAATGGGATCCAAAAGCAAAACAGTTCATGTAAGAGCAAAGGGGAAGAAACACCTGGGAGGGAACGGTGGAAACTACTGTCAATTTCTTATTATCTTATCTTGAACTCTCACATTGTTTACACAATTTTGATAAGTTTGGCTTTGTTCTGTCTTTTGTTAGATTTTATGCTATCAGATGGTTGGTGCAGCTATTTTGAATATAATGGGATATTTTATGGTAATCATGGTTTCCTATTCTATTGCTTTAAGTCTTATAATCCTTTCATTCATTGCTTTGATTGGTTTTGTTCTGTTTTCTTTGATTTTATTATGTGTGATTGTATGAACAGCTATTTTGAAGAAAACAAGACATTATGGCAGACATTGCTGATTTACTATCATCTTGTTTTGAAGTCCTACCATGCTTTTGTTCTTCTGTTTTGATTGGTTCTATCCTGTTGTTTTATTTGATTTTATTATGTGTGATGGTATAAACAAATTTTTTATGGAAAATGAGATACTATAGTAGCCACTGTTCATTTCCTGTTATTTGCTTTTGAAATCCTGTAATGCTTTCATTCTCTTGAATGGTTTTATACTATTCTGTTATTTTTGATATTATTGTATGTGAAGGTATGCTCAACTATTTTGAAGAAAAGAGAAATTATGGTCACTACTGTTGATATCCAGTTGTCTTGCTGTGAAGTACTGTTTTACTTGCATTGTTCTGTTCTGATTTGTTTTGTTCTGTTCTCTTTTGTTTTATTCTCTTTAAAATAAAAAAAAATTAAAATATAAAGCAGAGATTGTATATGATGACAAAATTTTGTTTCAGATTCAGATCTCCTTGCAAATACTTATGAGATTCACAGTCCACTAAAGTTCAACAAGTTAGGGAAAAGTTTTTATGTGTTAGATAGGGATGATTGACCAAAAAAGGGGAATATTTTATGTTAAAATGAAAATCCAGGTATGGTACAAAATGTCAAGATTGTCATACCATAATGTATATGTTTTTAATTCTTGATTTATTGTGTAAATCATGTAACTGTTAACACTCTATAGTATTCAAATGTTAAAATATCCATGGGTAATAGAAAATAAGTTTCATTTAAAGTTCTAAGGTGTTTCATATTTAGATAAGATAGTAATGTTAAGCTTACTGCCTCTAATATTCTGTACTGTTATCAATGTTTTCTTCTGGATGTTCAACAACTGATGTTTAGAGACCAAAAATTAGAGAGATGGATGGGCTAAGAGGACAGCCAATATTTTGTCCTCAGCCCTTCAAGGTCAATGAGGCCCAAGAACATAAAAGAACCTCTACTTATGTAATCCTAAGATACTCAATGAGTCCCTGGTCTCTGATCAAGAAGATTACGAGACCAGGACAAAGTGATCTTCAGTGTATGATGTGCCCATGGAGAGTCAACAGGAGAGGAAAAACTAACACTCCCAAGCTTTCTTGGAAAGCAACTTGATCAAGCAATGACCATGACTCATCCTGATGGGTGACACTGTCAGAAGAGCCAAGAGGCGCTATGCATGGTTCCAAGGTAATTCCTGAAAAGACCTAACTAATCTTGATAGATAGTAAGAAGCTGATTGTATTTAATACAAGTCTCATCTCAACATGGTTTTGAACCCCCTGAAGAAAAGCATAACTTTTTTATGCCACAGTAAAATGTTTGATGTAAAAGAAGCTCAAATCACTAGACTTCCTGACAATTACTGGATTCACTGGTAACTGACTACTGCTATGGATCAATGGACTGTAGAGTGTTTAAATTGCAGGAGTTCTTGTAACACAGATTTTCCAATGACCACCCATCTCCGTGCAACAACAAAACAAAAGGGAGGAATTTGTTGGGAACCACTGAAGCTGAATACATGTGCAGGTCTGTGGCATGGCTGGGGCATGGCTAAAGTGAGAACAAAGAGACACCTCAAAGGGCAAGATAGGCCCCAGCTGAGGACACCTGGCTCTAACCCCAATTAGTAGGATGTGGCTTCAGGCATTTCACTCCTGCAGTGAGATTCACTTTGAGAATTTCTCCTAGGATGGTTTTCCTTAATTAGCATAATCTGTTGCTTGCAGGGGTCCTTGAACCCCTCCCAAAGTCTTGCTCAAGTTTCCTGTATTTTCCACTCTAACACCTTCCTTGTTTGAATACTAAATAAGTATGCACCCCCCTCCAGACATTCTCTGTCTTAGTCCCTCTGCAGAGGGTTTTGATCCTCCTGGAGCCCTAAAAATCATACCAATTGTCTCATTTATTTTAAAACTTTGCAATACACTCATTTGGGATACTGGGATCTTAGCCAGGTCCCCAATACTCAACGTTGTTTTAATTTGCATTACTTGAATGACCAATGATATTGAACATGTTTTCATATCTTTATTTGGCATTTGTAGTTCTTCATCTGAGAAATGAGTTCTTCATTTGGCATTTGTAGTTCTTCATCTCAGTTGTCCATTTATGGTTTGGGTCTTAGAATTTGAGGTATCTGAGTTTTTTAAATTCATTATATGCTCTAGTATACACCTTTTGTCTATGGGATAACTACCTATAGTATTTTCCCACTCTGTGGTTTGTCTTATCACTCTGTTGGTGATTTCTTTTGTTGTGCAAATGCTTTTCAATAAAGTGAGATCCTGTTTTTTTGATTCTTTATACTATTTCCCAGCAGTCTGGGTTTTGGCCATGAAGTCTCTTGAAGGCCTCCATTTTCTTTGGCTTTCTCAAGCCAGCCACATTCTACAAAGTAACCTACAATGGGTATGACAAAGACAGTCGAGGTGCAGTGGCAGAGTTGAAGTAATTTCAGAAGAAACACCCATCCTGGTCTGTGGTGTGGAGGCAGAGAAATGGAGAAAAGTCACCTGGAATCTTTGTTCATTCTAACATCTTGTCATTCTGCCCTCCTAGATGTTCCAAGCAAATTCTAAGTCAGTGGTTTTATATCATAGGGATTCTGGCCCTCAGGAAACATATGGAAGTGTTTGCATTTTTTGTCATGACATAGATGGGGATTGGAATTTACCAGCATCTTTCAGGTTTAGACAGGAATGAGGCTAAAGTCTACAATGAAGACAGCTTGCATTGCAAATGAAGGTTCCCTGGTATATTAACAAAATGACTGACTTTTTGTTGTTGATTATAAACGGTCTTAACCTGTTTTCTCCTTTTCACAGGTCCAGTGGGGGAGCCTTAAAATTTTAACCTACTTTAAAGTTATAAACAAAAGTAATTTTTACAAACTTCAGACTTTAAGCATCTTTTAGTCTTTCTGGGTTTCAGATCATTTTCCATGCGAGGCTACCAATAGTTCCCCCAATAACTAAACATCTGATAATTACCTTAAATATAGAATTTTCAATTCAGAGGTTTCAGGATGCTGAGAAATTCTTTTATCAGAACTTTTGCACTCTGGCACATGACATAATGTTCTGTGTGTACTTATAATTACTGTTAAAGTGTATGGTTGACTTTCTCAAAAGCAGAAACATTCTGTTGAAAGGAAATGTGAAAGCAATGTAATTATACTATCAGAGGCAGAAAGCAATGAGTAAGGAATCAGCCTAGAGGGAAGGATGAGGAGCCAGATATGGTCCACATACACCACACTTCCAACACTAAAACAGACACACCCAGAAGTGTGTCTTTGCTAATATTTTAGTCATCTCCGAAGAGGATCTAGTTGACAAGAGTATCATATAAATTTAGCTAACAATTTCCTCCTAGGGACTATGAATATTTTTGGGATAAAACTCATGACCTCACACTTACCAGGCAAGCCCTTGAGCCATTGAGCTAAATCCCTATGAATGTTTCATAGATCTGTGAGGAGGCACCTATAGGGTATGTGACCTTACAATCTGAAGCACTTAGGAGTCCCTAAGAGTTCCTCATCATGAGGAAGTGATTGAATATCAGACTTCATTCCAGCAACCACTCTCACCTTCATGCTGAAAATATATTTCTTTTCACAATTGAGGTTTGTTTTGTAACTCTGAATGCTGATATAAAGCAATGGAAATGTTTGCTATTATTTCATCCTGACTCCTTTTCAGAATATTGCTAACATTTAAGTCTAGTTTCCTAATTTATTTCACAGAATATTATTTATTGAGGCTGAAAAGGAACAAATTGAGAGAGACACTTTAAGAAAGTCTGGGCCTTAAAGCCAATTACTTCACTCCAAAGTGTCTACCCTCTCCTAACACTAAGCTCTCCCTCTGCTCCACTATATCCCGACTTGAACTTGGAGTTATGAGGTATATTGACATCAAGGGTAAGGTAAGTTCCACATATTTATGCAGGTTTTGCAAATTCTTTTGCCATTCATTTCCAGTTTCAGTGTGCTATGGTCAGATATTATGGATGGGATCATTTCAATACATTTGCATTTACTTAAGAATGTTTTATGGGATAATATATGGTCTATTTTGGAGAATGTCCCATACACAGCTGAGAAGAATGTATATTCTGATATAGTTAGGTGGAACACTTTGTAAACATCTACTAAGTCCATTTGCTCACAGGTATGATTCAGTTCTATTATTTCTTTGCTGTTTTTTGTCTAGTGGATCTATGTCATTGTGACAATGGAGTATTAACCTCCCCTGTTATAACTGTGTTGTTGCAGATTTGGTTTTTCATGTCCGTTAGTATTTGTCTTATATAGTTGGGTGCTCTTGTATTTGATGCATATATATATATATATTTGTTAGTTCTTCCTCTTGAATTTTTCTACTACAAGTATGTAGTAACCTTCTTTATCTCTTTTAATTATTTTAAGCTTGAAGTTCACATTGTCTGCAAATAGAATAGTTACCCCTGCTTTTTTCTGGGTTCCTGTTGCATGGAATACTGTTTTCCATCCTTTGGCTTTTAATCTATGAGTTTTCTTTTGCATCAGATGTGTTTCTTGTATAGAACATATTGTGGGATCATGTTTCTTGATCCATTCTGTCAACTAATTTCTTTTGATAGATGAATTGAGGTGATTTACATATATGGATATAACTGCTATGCACTGGCTTGACTTTGCCATGTTATGTTCCAGTTGTTTGTTTTCTGCTTTTCTCCCTTGTTTAATTGCTTGTCTTGCCGGGTGGATTCTCTCTGTTTTTGTTCTGGAGATGGCAGTCATTTTCATCTCTATCTAGTATGTCTTTCAATACTCTTTCTAGGGTTGGTTTGGTGGACATGAATTTCTTCAGTTGTTCTTTGTCATGGAAGTATCTTGTTTCGCCATTAAATTTGAACAAAAGTTTTGCTGGGCACATCAATCTGGGTTGAAAGCTTTGTCCTTTAGGGCTTGAAATACCTCACCCCAAGCTTGTCTTGACTTGAGGGTTTGTGCTGAGAAGTCTGCCATGATTCTAATGGGCTTTCCTTGGTGAATTGTGTCTTTTCTCTACCAGCTTTCGGTATTCTGTTTTTATGCTGCATGTTTGGGATCTTAATTATTATATGTCTGGGTATAGATTTATGTTGATTGTTTGGCATGCTATATACCTTACTTGTCTGCATGTCACATTTTTCCCCAAGTTTGGAAAACTTTCTGAAAATATTTCTGTGAATAGTTTAGTTATGCTACTTGCATTGGTTCCTGCATCTTTATTGATGCTATTAGCTTTACATTGTTTCTCTTGGCATCATCTTGAAGCTGCTGGATTGTTATTTCAATGCTGCTTTGTTATTTTTAAAAGTTCTGTCCTTTCATGATCACTAATTGCAATCCTGTCCTCAAAGTCCAAAATTCTATCTTCAGCTCCATTTAAACAGTTTTGCCGGCTTTCAATAGAATTTTTTTGTTTCTTAGATGTCTCTTTGAATTTGTTTCATGGATTCCGCTGGTTTTCTATGTTGTTCATTCAAGGTTTCAATCAGTTTCCAATGCTCCTGTACTTTTTTTTTTATCCATTTCTTCTCTAGCTGTGCTGAGCAGCTCCTTTACTAAGGTTATTTCTGTCTTTATGTGAGACATTACTTCTAATTTTTTTTCCTCTATAGCCTCATGGATTTTTTTATTTCACTTTCTGTCTTTTCAGAGATTTCCAGTGTGTTACTTTTGAATTCCTCTATTTCAGTGTCTCCTATACTAGCTCATGATGGACTAGATGTTTGAGATTGCATGTTGCTTTTTCATTTTGCCATTTTCCCCATTTGGGTAATATTTGGTCCTTCAATCTCACTAGTGTCAATTGTTGGTAGTGTGTATCTTGGGGTCCTACTGTAAGGTGGATGTTTGTCCAATTGCTGGGTCCCACAATGATTAGGTGGGCCACTCACCTAAATTCCCCCTGCAGGGTCTTTTGGGTGAATCCTTTATTCTACATAGGCTGACAAGTCTAGGAGTACTGATGGAAATCAACCCCAAGTTCCTAATGTTATTATGTCTTAAGGTTGTTCAGAATCACCAGATCTCCCTGTTTATAGTGTTTGTCTTGGCTGGGACCCTACATTGTCTCTGGGTGTCCCACAGGCCCCTTAATTTTCTCCAGGTTTGGGGAGGCCTTATTGGCACCATCCTCAACCTACCTGATATTCTTTGTGTGGAGGAAGGACTCACCCCCCCCACTGGCCAAGCTCACCAATGGCCGACTTCTGGAGGGAGCTTCATTACTGCTCCTGTTTACCCACTGAAGGTGGCAAACTCTATTCCTATTTTAAGGGCAAATTCACCTCAATGATGGCAGCCTGCTGAGTTCTTCTGTTTGGATAAGGGGTTATTGAGTTTCCCCTCAATACAGCATGGTTAATCCACTGCAATCCAAGGTTCTGGGGGAAGGAGTGGAAGCCAAATGTCAAGAGCAATGCCAGGTTGGTGGGGGGAGGTCCCTGATGGCAACAGTGGGACTGCAGGGGCGAGCACTGGTGGCTGGAGTTTATGGGTCCTGAGGTGGATGGCTAGGACAGCAGGGAGTGTGGGACATGCAGGGGTGTGGCCCAGCCCTGTACAAGCTGCTGGCTTGAGTTCCTGCATTCCACAAAGTGGTTGGCTGGGAGGGTTTGGGGCATGGGAGGGGCCCAGGTCTGGCCTGGCCCTGTGCCCATTGCTGGTTGGAGTTCCCGGGTCCCTCAAGGTGGTTTGCTGGATCGCTTGTGGTGCAGGAGGGTACCAGGTCTGCACTGGCCCTGCACAAGCTTCTGGCTAGAGTTCTTGGATCCCATGAGGTGGTCCATAGGGACAGCTTGGGGCACAGGAGGGGCCTGGGTCTGGCCCGGCCCTGCACAAGCTTCTGGCTGCAGTTCCTCGGTCCCATGTGGTGGTACATCAGGACTTCTTGGTGCACAGGAGGGTCCTGGCTCTGACCTAGACCTGCACAAGCTGCTGGCTGGAGTTCCTTGGTCCAGTAAGGTTGTTAACCAGGAGGTCTTGGGGCTGGGAGAGGCCTGGGTCTCACCTGGCCATGTGTGAGTTGCAGGCTGGAGTTCCTGGGTCCCATGCAGTGGTTGGCCAGGACGGCTTAGGGTGTGGGAGGGGCCGGGGTCTGGCCTGGCCCTGTGTTCACTGCTGGGTGGAGTTTCCAGGTCTCATGTGGTGGTTGGCTGGGACAGTTTGGGGCACAAGAGGGGCCCAGGTCTGGCCCAGCCCTGCCTGAGTTGTTGGCTGGAGTTCCTGGGTCCTGACTGGTGGTTAACTGGGAGGTCTAAGGTCACAGGAGGGGCCTGGGTCTGGCCTGGCCCTGCAAAAGCTGCTGGCTGGAGTTCCTGGGTCCCATGAAATGGTCCAAGGATAGAATCTTAAGAGCTCACAACATCCTCCTAATGCTGAAACACTTCGAGCACATCTTCATGGAATGAAGGGGGCATGGTCCCTAAATTCTTATTATACAAAATTTCTGTTAACTCATCTACAAAAGATTCTGACTAGTCTATTTACAGTTACAAATTAAAAATTGTAAAAATATTATTATAATTCAATTTAGGCAACTATACATGAATGCATTCTGATTGTCTAAACAAACTGTGTTGTGTATATTTTACTTGTCTTTACAGTCCATCTGTAAACTGTTTTGTTTGAGCTTAAACATTTTTCTTCTATTGGGCACCTGCCCTACATCCTCAAACTTCCAAAAGAGTGTATTGTGAAGGTTTAAATAAATGAGATAAATGGTATGATTTTAGGACTCCCAGAGGATCAAAACCCTCTGCAGAGTTTGGGGACTCTGGTGGCTAAGACAAGGAACATCTCTGGGCATCCTGTATTTATTCATGGGGTTAAAATGGAAAATGTAGGAAACTGAAGAGACCTTGTGAGTAGTTCAAGGAGTTTTCTAAGTAACAAATTATGTTAATTTAGGAGAACTTTCTTATGAGAAGATCTCAATGTTACATTTCACTACAAACTTTATTTAGTTACTTGGAGTTGGAGGCAGGATCCTCAGCCATTATCTTATTTTGCCCCAGCCATGCAGCAGTCCTGCATGTATGTTCAATTTCCAGTTTCAATGGCTTCCAACATCCTTCTTTTTGTATTTATGTATTTTTGAAACATTTGTCATCAAAACTGAGGATATGCTTCCACACAGATTACAAGATGTTCAAAATTATGTTAAAATTTCTCTTGTAAATGTAATGTGTATTGTTGTCTGTGTGCAATAATTTGAGTCTTTTATTGTTCAAAATTTACTGTGTTAAGTGTTGTGATTTCATTATCATAGGTAATCAAAAGTTATTTAAGACAAACAGAAATCTTTCAGACTTACAAAACTGCTATACAGATGTCTAAAATAAAATTGAAAGAGAAGAAAAGCCTTCCTAACTCATTTCTGGAGGCAAGTATTACCTTGATACCAGACAAAGACCAAAAAACTTTGACCACAGACCAATCTCTCTCATGAACACAGATCCAAAAATCCTCAATAAAATGCTAGTAAACAGAATGAAACAAACCATCAAATTATATACCATGACAAGTAGACTCATCCCAGGAATGCAAGGATGATTCAACATAGACACATAATACACCACATCAAAAGATCCAAAGAGAAAAATTACATAACCATCTAAATAGATGCAAAAAAGCTTTTGATAAAGTCCAACACTTGCTATGTTAAAAATCCTATAGAAAATCAGAAAAGATGGTGTCTATTACCTCAATCTGATAAAAGCCATCTATGACAAACCAACAACCAACATCATACTAAATAGACAAAAACTGAAAGCTTTCAATCTAAAGTCAGGAACAAGATAAGGATGTCCATTATCACACTCTTATTCCATGCAGTTCTGGAAAGATTATCCTAAGCAGTTAGGCCAGAGAGTGAAATAAATGAATAAAGATAGGAAAGGAAGAAGTTAAACTATTGTTATTCAGAGATGACATGATACTCTATATAGAAGACCAGAAATTCTGCACCAAAAGACTCTAGAATTAATACACAAATTCAGTAGCAAAGCTGGATACAAATTCAATACTCAGAAATCAATAGTATTCTTGTAAACAAAGAACAAGCTCATAGAAATTAGGAAGATTGAAAATTACAGCATATAAAAAAAGAGATTAATGAAGATATCAGAAAATGGAAAGATATCCCTTGCCCATGGATAGGAAGAAGCAGCATTGTAAAAATGGCCATACTTCCAAAACTGTTAAATGGATTTAAGGCAATCTCAATCAAAATACCATTAGTATACCTCACAGATCTAGACAAAACATTCCTAAAGTTCATTTGGAAATAGAAGAGACTTAGAATACAGAAGGCAGTCCTGGGTAACAAAGGCAATAGGAGGCATCTCAATCCTGACTTGAAATTATACTACAAAGCTACTGTGATAAAATCAGCAAGGTTCTGCTAAAAAAAAAAAATAAACAGACCTGAGGATCAGTGAAACTGATGACAAGGTTCAGACACAAGCACAAAGACACTCACACACCTTAGCTTTGACAAAGGGGCCAAACACATTTCCTGGAAGAAAATCTTTTTAATAAAAAAAATCTGGGAAAACTGGTTCTCTACATGCAAAAGACTAAAAACAGACTATATAAACTAAACTAAAATCCAAACAGATTAAAGACCTAAATATTGAAACAGAAATACTAACTCTGATGGAATGGAAAATAGGTAGAAATTTTGAAGACACAGGAGTAGGCAGAGATTTCATGAACAAAATCTAGACCAAAAGAAATTATTATAAAGAATCAACAACTATGGTCTCATCTTACTAAAAGGCTTTTGCATGGAAAAATAAAAGATTTTCAGGAAAATGTTTAGCTAGTTTCTCCTGAAAGGACTGGTAACCAGAACATATAAAGAACTGAAAAGTATGAAATACAATAAATTTCAAGATCCAATCCAAAAATGGGCATTTGAGATGAATACACACTTCTGAGATGAAGAAGTACAAAGGGAAAATGAATACATTAAAAAATGTTCAATATCACTGATAATTCAAGAGATGTAAATTAAAACTATGCTAAGATTCCAACTCACTCCTGTCAGAATGACTATCCTGACAGGGCTGTTGGTACAAGCAATACTTCACCACTGTTGGGCATGTAAACTGATGCAATCACTGTGAAAATCAGTGTGGAGATTCCCAAATAAATTACTATTAGAGGTCCAATTTGACCCAGGTATTCCCCTGTGTATTTTCCCAAAAGAATGACAAACATAATAACAGAGCAGTATCTGTACACCCATGTTTATAGTGGCACTGTTTTTAGTAGCTACATCTTGAAAACAACCCAAATGCCCATCAATTGATAAATGGATTTATATAAAGGTGAAGTTTTTTATATTTTGGAGTACTACTCTGTTATAAAGAAGGATAAACTTGAGATATTGATTGCTAAATGGATGGATCTTGACAGCACAGTATTAAGTGAAATAAATCAGACACACATATAAATATCACATTGTCTCACTGGTGTGAGAAATTCAAAGTATAAACAAGAGGCAAATCGTACAAGAGATATGGTAAGATAGGAAGAAATTGTTCAAAAGGAAAGGGGAACTAGAGAGGTGGTAAGAGGAAAGAAAGAAAGAAAGAAAGAAAGAAAGAAAGAAAGAAAGAAAGAAAGAAAGAAAGAAAGAAGAAAGAAAAATGAGAAAAGAATAAAGTGGAAATAAATCTTTGTAAATAAAGAAAGAGAGGTTGACGGAAGGGGCAGCGAACGAGAGGGGAAAAAAGATAAATCAAAGTACCTTATGTACAGGTACAAATTTCCACTAATAAATGTGACCGCTGTATATACCAAAATTGTATTAATAATATTAATTGAATTTTTAAAAATTATTTATAAAACCAAACCAATCAAACAAACACAATGCAAGAGCAGCACCAGTGGAAAAAGTGAAGTGGCTAAAAATATAAATCTCTCAACAAGTAATAGATTGAGGGGAAAAAAATACAAGTAATCTTTCTAGCATGACAATGCTATTTTAAGCTCAATTTTTAATTCACTCAAACTCTAAAGCCTTTATCCCAGTAACAATCTGCTTAGTGACTTGATGGCAAAGCTGCAACATGCATCCCAAACACAAATCCAGTGGCCCCAATGGATGTAGTTAGATCAAGTCAGAGAGATGCACTGAAAGGTACCACAAATGCTGTGTTCACCTGCATCATGATTCTATGGAACTTTATGCATGTTTGTGTTATATGCAATACAAACATTTAACTTGTCTTTGTTTCTACATATAAACTATACTAATTTCCAACTAATGATATCAAGTTATTTTGGTTAAATCATGACAAAACTTTCTAAATCTTTGAGGTAACTTCTACTACTTACACACCACTTGCTGCAAAAGAAGAAATAGGGATTCATGGCCAGGATAGAAGCCCGTTTTACTGCAATTCAAAAGGGAATGCATGTAAAACAGGTTAAACACACCCTGAGCTTACAAATCTCTCCTAGACTGTAATGCAGTCCAGAGTGTCTCAGTCTGAGGTGGTGTGTGAGGAAGACATTGAAACCAGGAAATTTATATCTGGGACTTCCAAAAGCACTACTTAAATATCCCCCAAGGATAAGTTTGTTTTCTTTTTAATAGGTTTGATTGTGAACAAAGACCAACATACATCCACCATCATTTGGAGACCGACCTATTTCTTTTCACAACTTCTGAAATGAATTGTTTTTTTTTTTAACTCAAGAGTTTTGTTTGCTAAGCATCAAACAATTCTCCAAAAGAAACTAGTAGGCTTAAAATTCAATACTTTCAGAAGCCACAGCAATCACAATTCTGACAAACTGAGAGTACCCTATTTGAAAAGTAGATTTCAGGCTAAAGCTTATGAGCCTGTGTTGCAAAATGAGTCATTATTCAGAAGGTATCAATGGATGAAATGCTGACCCATTCTATTAATATAAATGCAGGTAATCATGTCAAAGAGGCTTTTAATAAAAAGATAGAAATTTCTTCAAAAAATTCTGACAGCTTTAATATCCCAGTTATAATGGTATGTCAGGAGCATATACCATTTTTTTAAGAAATTACACTCCACACAACTAGTCTAAAATTTATAGATGTATCTACAGCCAGAAGAATTCAAGAATTCTTTTCAGACTGGGTACCACACACTCTCAACTGACAAACATTAAAATGTTCTGGACATAAAAACAAATCAATATTTGGTGATATTTAATTTAACCAAGTATTGTGATCTTGGCAAGTAGAAGTGATTTTAAAACCCCCCACCAGAGCTGAGCTTGGTGTTCCACACCTGTGATCACACCACCTCCATGGGCTGAAGCAAGAAGATCACACATTAAAACTTCACATCGTATCACACAGTGAGACCTACTCTTAAAATTTACTACTACTACTGCTAATAATAATAATAATAATAATTTTAAAAACTACATGAACCTCAGAGCAAACATCCTGGATTCCAGTCAAACTAGAGATCCTATTATAGAAAATGTTATTCCCCTAATTTTTAACCTACAACAAGGCCATATACAATTTTATAAGTCCCACTTTGGCTTCAAGAGTCTTTAGATTATTTAATAACACAATGCTTATTAATATAACATTTCTAAAATCTCTCTTTCCTTTAGGTCTCTGATATCTGACTCATATACAACCAAAACCAGCATAAGACAATTTGTTTACTGTCATTCTAAAATATTTTGACCTCAGTTGTAACTCTTTCCTAGTTTAAGAGTTGACTTTAGCACATTCTATCTGCTTCACATTTCTCATATTCCATCCCCTTTCTTTAATCTTCCATACCCCAAAAGCCCTCTTATATATAACAATTGATATGCTGGCATATCTGACATTTGGTGCCTAAATCTTACAACAGTATTCCTTTTATGAAATAAGCTACCTTAATAAGCATTTCATTACATTAAAATGCCTACTACCAAGTGCTGTACGGATTGTGTGGGAGGTGCACCCATCTCTACACTCACCCCAAAATCACATTTACTTGCGGATGTTGCACTTCAAGTAGAGCTTCAGTTAGTTGTCAACATGCAATCCCTTTTGGAAAGCCATCACCTGAAAAATTACTTCATTTTCTTCCTCATAAATCAGTAATATCTCCTCCAAATATTCTGGAATTCTAAACAGTAACAGGTACTTTGTTTCATTCTTCTCTCTTACAATGCTGTGGATTTAACGATGAAATTTAGTGTACTTTCTAGGTACTCAACCACTGAGAATCATTGCCAGCATTGTGAAATCGTTTGTCAGATATTCTCAGATATTATCAATACAATACAATGACTTTTATGTATGTAAAAATGTAGAAAGAAATATAGACATTTAGTGTCATCACAATGAAGACCACAGTTGAGGATATAACTTAAGGATGTGATACCCTGTATTTCAAATGTGGATTAAATTTAGCACTAAATAGGTGTCTTACAAAATTCCTGTGACTGGACAAAATATCTCATACCTAAAGGATTCACAGTTTCAGTTCATACATGAATTCCTGCTAATAAGGCAGAAAGAGGATGGCAAAAAAAAAAGTATGATGGGAGAAAAGTTGCCAGGAAGCAGTGAGAGAGGAGAAAAGGCTACACTCTTCCAAGATACATTTGAGTGACTCATCTCCATACAGGTTCAAGATCCTAACATGGCACTCAATCACTGACACAGCAATGGGTAAATGCACTGTAAGCATGTATACGCCCCAAATCCTAACAACTTACACACATATGAGACAACTGGGGTATACTTTAGATATAAATCATGACACCAAGTCTGTTTTGGGAGGAAAATGACAGGACACCCGAAAAAACACAGTGAGTCAAGAATCTCTCTGCAACCCTCCTAATGTCACTGCACGATTTGCAGATAAGTATGGCTGAGCTACCTAAGACAGGACCCTGGCCAGGATAAAGTCACTTCACTGGTGTAGAACAGGATGCTTAAGTCCTGGTTGCTAAAACATGCCAGAAATTACTAGGCTGTAGGCTCAGAAGTTCAGATGTAAGAATAAGAACAAAGACACCATATCTGATTAACAAGACACAATTCCTGTCAGGGATGGTTCTGTTTAGACATTAAAATACATAACTATGCAAAAACTAAAAACAACATAAAATCAGAATCAGTGGGATAAGTAAATGAAGTGGTTGAAAAATGAACACCCCTAAAATCATCTGGGTAATAAGCTCAGGCATAACAATCATTTCAGCATATTCATAACTATAAAAACTTGGAAAGACAAGTCTAACAGGACTGTGCATCACTGGGAAGAACAAGATGTAAAAGTTATGGGGGCAGACAATAGAGCAAGAAGGGTGGCAGACCCTAAGAGTCACAGGAAAGAAAGCGGAACATGAGGATGAGGTTGAGGAGAAGAAAAACAAAAGAAGAAGAGAACAGAAGCATTGCAGCTCAAGCACTTACCTGGTAATTGTGAGGTCGTGAGTTCAATACTCAGTACAAAAAAAAAAGAGAGAGAGAACAGAAGCAAACATATGCAAGAAGAATATGAACATGGAGAAGAAAGCAAACAACAGCAGCAGCCTTGTCACAGAACAGGCAAACACTGTGGAAACAAAAAGGAAAGACGGTTGGGAAAAAAGGGTAAGAGAAGGAAAGTCTCAAGAAAGGGGAACATAAGGTGAAATATTAAAAAAGGAAGGAATTACAGGAAAAAGATGAAAAAGGAGAAAAAGTGAAAAGAGAGAAAGAAAAATCAAGAAACATGAGATGAGAAGAAAGAATGGAATTAGCAGGGCCAAAGAACTAAGCACATAAAGTAGAAAGGAAAAAAAACAAAAAACAAGAAAAAGAAAACTGCAAAAACACAGGAAAAGTGGAAAAATATGAAACACTGAGCAAGAAAAAACAGGGAAAGGGAAAGAGAAAGAAAAACACAAAGAAAATTACAAGATGGAAGAGAATGAGCACAACCAGCACCCAAACCACCCCAAGGACTGTCCATATGAAACTCAGCCATGAGGTAAACAAATAAACAAAAGAAGTGCAACAAAGCAGCACAACACAGAAAGGACAAAAACGTCACGAGTGAAGAGAATTCTCAGTGCAGAGAGCCGTTTTTCCTGGTGGGCCCATGTAGGAGGGACAAATCTACCAGGCTTGTGCAACTCTGGGTAGCAGAAGATGAAAAAGTCATGTGGGATGAGATAAAAGGGCTAGGGGTACTAGGGTGGGGAGAGCCACTGAAAAGAAGGGAGGAGATGAGGATGAGCATTCAGAGGAGAAGAATCAGAAGAAAAGCAAAGGACAGAAGAAAAGACACACAAGGAAAACAAGAAGAAGAATATGAATAAGTACAAGGAAAAGAAGAAAGAGAAGAAGAACAGCACCACTGTCATTGGAACAGCTAAAAATTGCATTGAAAACAAAAAGCAAAGAAAATGGTGCAATGCAAGAAGGAGAAGGATGGGGAAAGAAATGGCCAAGAAGAGGAAAAGAAAAACAATAAGAAAAAAAAAAAAGGAATCCCTTACAGGTAAAATGTGAAAATCAAAAACAAAAACCAAAAAATGTGATGAAAAGACAGAAAAAGGAATCCATAAACCAAAAGAACAAAGCACACAAGGAACAACAACAACAACAAAAAAGGCATAAAAAGAATAAAAAGAAGGATGAAAATGCCGCCCTGGACTCTATAGGTCTGCCTTGCCTATGCTGCCAGCAGGCTTCCTGTGTGCCCCACCACCCAGGCCACTGCACTGCCATCGAATCTTCCTGGCCCAGCCCCTCTATGCTGCTGGCACGTTTTCTGTAAACCCCACCACCCAGCCTGTCACAAGGCTGCTGCCCTCAGGGTCCCTCCCCACCTCCTGGACTAAGTACTGCTGGTGATTTTTGGCTTGCACTCCTCCCAGAACCTTGGACTGCAGTTGATTAATCATGCTGGCTTGATGGGAGACTAAATAACCCCACACCCAAACAGAAGACCTCAGCAGGCTCCAGTCGCTGTGGTGAGTTTGCCCCTAAAATGGAGGTCTTAGGTGGGTAAGTTGGAGCAGTAGTGAAGCTCCCTCCAACTATAAGACCTTCACAAGCTTGGAAAGCATGTAGGTGATTCCTTCATCCACACAGAGAACAACAGGCAGGTTGAGGAGTGTGCCAATAAGGCCTCCACCAACTTTGAGAAAACTGAAAGGGCTTATGAGACACCCAGAGACACAGTAGGGTCTCAGCTGACACAAACACTATACACATGGAGCTCTGGTGACCTGGAATAACCTGAAGACATAGTAACATCGGAAACTAAGGGTTGGCTTAGATCAATACTCCTGGGCTACTCAGCACAGGAAGAATATAGGACTCACCCAACAGGACCTACAGGAGAAATTCAAGTGACTGGCCCTTCTCTTCATTGTGTTACTCAACAATCTGACAAACATCAGCCGCACAGGAGGATCTAAAGATACACACTACCAACACTTGAGACTATTGGGATTGAAACACCAAATATTAACCCAAAAGGTGAAAATGACAAAACAAAAAAGCAAAATGCAATCTCAAATATCTAATCCATCAGAAGCAAGCACAGGAGACACAGAAATAGAGGACTTCAGAAGTAACATACCAGAAACCTCTGAAAAGATAGCAAGTGAAATAAAGAAACAAATACATGAGGCTATAGAGGAAATCAAATTAGAAATAGTTTCTCACATAAAGCCAGAAATAACAACCTTAGCAAAGGAGTTGCTCAGCAGAGTGAGAGAAGAAATAGAGGAAAAAATACAGAAGCATAGGACATTGACTAAAACCTTGAATGAACAATATAGAAAACCAGCAGAATGCATGAAACAAATTTGAAGAGATACCCACGAAACAAAAAATTCTACTGAAGGCTGGCAAAACCATTTAAATAAAGCTGAAGATAGAATTTCAGACCTTGAGGACAGGATCGCAGTTAGCAATCATGAAAGCGTAGAATTTTTAAAAACAACAAAACAGCACACAATGACAATCCAGCAGTTTTAAGGTGACACCAAGAGAAACAATATAAGATTAACAGGCACCAATGAAGATGCAGGAGTCAACATGAATGAGATTAGTAAACTATTCAGAGAAGTAATAGCAAAATATATCCCAAATATGGGGAAAAATCTGATATGCAGATAAGTGAGGCATATACAATGCCAAATAGTCACAATCAACATAAATCTACACCCAGACATATAATAATTAAGATCCCAGACATACAGCATAAAAACAGAATACTAAAAGCTGTTAGACAAGACACAACTCACCTATCAAGGAAAGCCCATTAGAATCACAGCAGAGGATTGCAGGATGGCTGACTGAGTGGTGGTATGATAAGAGAGCCTCTCTGAGAAAAAATAAAAAATAAAAACAACTCAGACACTGGAATCTGGCAACATGGAGAAAGTCAGACGAAAGGAGAGGAATTCTCATGACCCAGGAAAAACTGAGGAAAACAAAAAAGAAAAAAGAAAGAAGAAGAAGAAGCATGGACAGAGGGCTGGAGCTGGGTGAGCCCCAATCGCTGTACTGGCACGTCTTAGATTCAGGTGACTCAAGATCCAGCTGAGAAAGCGGCCCAGCCAAGAGCGGGGCTTGGTGAGCTCCAGACCCTCAGCTGGAGGAGGCGCTGCAGTAGGAAGTGGAAACAGCCAGTTGAGCTGCATGAACTTTGGTGAGTGACGGGAACTGGATTCCCCAGATCAGGAGGACTGGCTGGGTGACATTTTGGAGTTGGGCAGGGCTGGCTTGAATCAAAACCGGAGGCAGCATCTGCCGATGACTCCTAATGCAAAGCAGATTGGTGCGATCTGCTTGGGGAGGGTCACACCCCTGGTTGAAACCCAATAGCCAGGAATGAGGCTTTTCTGGGCCAGTGGCATCCCCAGGGAACACACAAACTTGTTGAAGCATAAACTGGTTGACTGGTGTAGGGAGAGGAGCCAGCTCTCAGCATGCAATTTGCAGATCTGCAGTGGACTGGGGGGCGGTACTTCCCTAGCAAGTGCACTGCAGAAAAACTGTAAGCAACAGGAAAGGCCCAGAGACCTCCACCACCCACCTGCCTGAAGGGGGCTGGAAACATGACAAGACAGAGAAAGAGCAAAAGGTCCCCAACTGCGGAACCAGGGAAAGTGAGTCCAACAGAGGTAAATGCAGAGGAGGTTCAGAGCAGCAAACCTGTAATGTCAGAGACAGCCTCATTGGAAATAAAAAAATACCTCCGTGACCGCATTGACAAATTTAAATCTGAAATTCAGGTGAAGCAAGATAAAAGAAGATTAATAAAAGAACTCCTGGGTAATCCTCAAGTAGACACAAATGAAAGAATAGAGGAACCCAGAGAAAGGAAAGAAGCCTTTGATGAAGAACATAAACAAAACCTAGAATATATGAAACAGATCCAAAGAGAATATCAGGAAATTAAAAACTCCATTGAAAGCTGGCAAAACCTTTTAACAGAAACTAAAGACAAACTTTCAAAACTTGTAGATTTGCAAAGTACGATCATGAAAGGAAGGATCTCTTAAAAATAACAAGGAAGCAACGATACAAAGGCTAGAAGATGACAAAAGGATTTATAACCTAAGCGTAAAATATGTGAAGGAAGATGCAGCAACAAATACAAATGAAATACAAAGTCTATTCACAGAAATAATTAAGGAAAACTTCCCAAACATAGGTAACGGAAGTGAAGTTCAGATAAATGAGGCATACAGAACTACAGACAACTACAACCAAAACAGATCTACACCCAGAAATAATAATCAAGATCCTAGAAATCTATCACAAGAACAGAATATTAAAAGTGGTCAGAGAAAAGAAACAGATTACCTATAAAGGAAAATTCATCAAAATCACAGTAGACTTCTCGATGCAAACCATCAAATCAAGAAGAGCTTGGAATGAAATATTCCAAGCCCTGAAAGAAAATAACCTCCAACCCAGAATGATGTACCCTGCAAAACTGTCTCTCAAAATTAATGGAGAGACAACATATTTCCATGACAAAGAGGAACTAGGGGAGTTTGTGACCATCAATCCAACCCTGCAAAGAATACTGAAGGACATTCTAGAGAGAGAAAAGAAAATCACCAGGGTTCCAGGAATAATGGCAGAAAGGCCTCAAAGAAAGGGGCAGACAGTGGAATGAAGGAGAAAAGTAAACAAATAACAACAGAAAAATAGCATGGCAGAGATAAAACAGAGAAGATTAGTTATATCACTGTTTTATCTTGACTGATTTTATTTGAATCTGGTATGCTTGAGAGTGTAGAGTCTGAGAGTAGGGGCAACTACTCTGAAGATGACAGGACTCAATAGGATACCCACTCTGGTTTGATTGTTAACTGCCTTTGAAGTCCTATAATGTCTCCAATGTTTAGATTTTATTAATAGTGTAAAGCAATGCTAAATTTATACTATATTTGAAGATATAGACGATTTTATTGAAAATAACAGGAGACATCATAGTGACTATCATAAATCACCTAGTGTTGTGTTTTTTCGTGTTTCTCTAGGAATTTGTATTGCTGACTTGTTTTGATTTGTTTCTCCCTCTAATACAGAAAGGCTAGGTATATGTGTAGAGACTTGTACATGTGTAGGACTTCTAAGTAGTTTATGAGAATGGATTATAGTTATTCTAAAGAAAAAAATGAAAAGAGTATTCTAAAGGATACAACTGAACGTATGTTTGAGCGTGTGGAATTAATAACCATGTTGCTAAAGTTTTAGTTGGATGGATGAACAAAACTGACTGCAGTCTTACTGTTTGGATGTCCACAATGTGGGCTTTACTGTTGTAACCTGAACAACTGCATCTAAGAGGAAAGTATGTAATTATCAACTAGGGAAAGTATGTAATTATCAACTAGGGATTTCTTACTGGTTACTATTTTTGGTTTTTTGTTTTGTTTTGTTTTTGAGATTTTGTATTGTTTCTACCCTTTCTCTTTCAAAATTTTTTCTTTAAATAAAAAATTTTTTAAAAAAACAATCACAGCAGACTTTTCAGCACAAACTCTCAAGTCAAGATGAGTTCGGAGTGAAGTATTTCAAGCTCTGAAAGAAAACAACATTCAACCCAGATTGATGTGCCCAGCAAAACTTTGGTTCAAATTTAATAGCGAAACAAGATACTTCCATGACAAAGAATAACTGAAGAAATTCATGTCCACCAAACCAACCATATAAAGAGTATTGAAAGACATACTAGATAGAGATAAAAATGACAACAACAAAAGAGACTACCAGGCAGGGTACACAATCACACAGGGGGAAAAAAAAGAAAACAAACAACAGGAACATAACATGGCAAAGTTGAGCCAATATATATCAGTTATATCCATAAATATAAATGGCATCAATTTACCTAACAAACGAAACAGGTTGACAGAATGGATCATGAAACATGATCCCACAATATGCTGTATACGAGAAACATATCTGACTCAAAAGAAAACTCACAGGTTAAAAGTTAAAGGATGGAAAACAGTATTCCATGCAACAGGAACCCAGAAAAAAGCAGTGGTAGCTATTCTGTTGGCAGACAAATTGAACTTCAAACCTAAAATGATTTAAAGAGGTAAAGAAAGCCACTACATACTTGTTAGTGGAAAAATCCGAGAGCGAGAACAAGCAATTATAAATATATATGCACCACATACAGGAGCACCCAACTATACAAGACAAATACTAATGGACATGAAAAACCAAATACACAAGAACACAATTATAACAAGAACCTTAACACTGTCACAAAGAGACAGATCAACCAGACAAAAAGTCAGCAAAGAAATAATAGAACTGAATCATACCTGTGAGCAAATGGACTTAGATGTTTACAGAGTGTACCACCCAAACACATCAGAAAATACATTCCTCTCAGCTGCACATGGGACATTCTCCAACATAGACATATATTAACCCGTAAAATATTCTAAAGTAAATGCAAAGGGATTGAAATTATACCACACATAATATCAGAGTATAGTTCACTGAAATTGGAAATCAATGGCAAAAGAAATTGTAAAACCTGCATAAATACATGGAAGTTAAATAACAAACTTCTGAACAACCAGTGGGTTACAGGTGAAATTAAAGAAGAAATAAAGCAATACCTACAATTCAACGAAAATGCAGATACAACATACCAAAACCTGTGGGAAGCAGTGAAAGTGGTCCTAATAGAGGAATACATAGCAATAAATTGTTACAACAGAACAAGCATAAATAAAAAACTTAATGCTGCCTCTCAATCTTCTAGAAAAAGACAAGCAAGTCAAACCCAAAGCCCATAGAAGAGAGGAAATTGTAAAGATCAGAGCAGAAATTAATGCAATTGAGACTAAAAACAATTACAAGGAATTAATGAATCAAAGAGCTGGTTTGTTTTGTGGTTTGGGATTTTTTTGTATTTTTGGTTTTTGGTACTGGGAATCAAACTCACAACCTCACACTTGCAAGGCAGGTACTTATGCTGCTGAGCTAAATCCCCAGCCCAAAGGCTTGTTTTTTGAGAGAATAAACAAAATTGATAAACCTCTAACCAACCCCATCAAGAAAAAGAAAGAAAAATCTCAAATTCATGCAATAATGACTGAAAGAGAGAAATTACTACAAATCCCATGGAAATTCAAAAGATCATGAGCACCTACTTTGAAAATCTCTACTCACATAGGGTGAGAAACACAGAAGAAATGGACAAATTTGTAGAAACATATGAACTAACAAAACTCAGCAAAGATGATATGACAATTTTGAATAGCCCAATATCATCTATTGAAATTGAAAATGTAATTAAAAACTTACCAACAAAGAAAAGCCAAGTCCTGATGGCTTCATGGCTGAATTCTGCAGGAAATTCAGAGAAGATTTGATGCCAATCCTCCTCAAACTCTTCAATGAAATTGAAAGGGAAGCAATTCTCCCCAATTCATTCCCAGAAGCAGGTATTACTCTGATACCAAAACCAGAGAAAGACCCAATCAAAAAGGAGAACTATCAGCCAAACTCACTAATGAACACTGATGCAAGGATTCTCAATAATATATTGTCAAATAAAATGCAGCAAATCATCAAGAATAGTGGGGCTGGGGATTTAGCTTAGCAGTGTAAGCACTTGCCGGGCAAGCACAAGGTTGTGAGTTCAATCCCTGGTACCAAAAGAAGAAGATTATACATTATAACCAAATGATATTTATTCTAGGAATGCAGGGATGGTTTAACATATGCAAATCAATAAATGTAATGACTATTTTTGGAAATTTAATAAAATATTAGTTGAAATTAGCTGAGTCATCCAGTTGTTCCTGGTCAAAGTGGTGAAAGAAAAACCTAAGCACAGGGATACCTAAGGGTTGCATAAATGACCTAAGGGCCTCTGGGTGTGCCCTCTACAATGGAGGTAAGGAAAGATGTCCAGAGTGTAGGGGACTGCTTAGTGTGCCTCTTAATATTACCACACCCTGTTAATAAGGTCAATGAGAAACTAAAACAACCCAGTCCAGGCAGCAAGGCAAATGGTCCACACCCTTCAGAATGATGCTGTGGATCACTCCACCAGGTAAAAGATCAAGACCTGCTGAGGTGCTTGCTGAAAGCCAAGGGTAGAAGGAGGTAGTTATAAAAACCAACTACAGCCATGTGACCAGGTACAGAAATGAAATTTTTAATTGTCATATGTATTTCCTTATTTTGTTAAGAAGATATTTATGCTAGCCAGGGGTGATGGCAGAGACCAAAGTACTCTGGGAGGTTGAAGCAGCAGGATTGAATGTCTGAGCCCAGCCTTCTCAACTTAGGAAGAATCTGTCTCAAAATAAAATATACAGAGAAGGACTGGGATGTAGTTCAGTGGAGATGGCTTGGGTTCAATCTCTAGTACCACCAAACAAAGAAACAAACAAGCAAGAATATATATACATTTAATAAGCAGATATCTTTGGGGGTTTTTATTCCTACTCCACGTAACAAAACATCAATTGGCTTAATACTAGTATTAAGTATTATTAAATCTGTATGATGATATTTAAGTCATTGGGTGCCAGAAGAAAAGTAAGCAACATGCAAAGAAAAACTTTGCCTCCTGTTCTGAGAATTTGGGTGTTTTCGGTTGTGCAGAACAGTAGTGTCATCTTAGGTGGAATTAGGAACTTGTTATTGTCCTCATTTAGAGATTAACTTACTTAAAATGTAATTGGGTGTCAAGTCCCCAAGGGGCAAAATTCGAAGCTTGGTCAACAATTTGATTAGATTAAGAGACTCCTGGAGCGATGCCTGGATTATGAGGGCACTAATCTCATGATGGGTTAACCCATGAATGAGGTCAGGGTTGAACAGGCTATTAGAAGGTAGGGACTAATTGCAGGAAATTGGTAACGGGTACTGACCTTGAGAGTAATGCTGGTCTCTGGCCCTTTCCTCTCTTGATTTTCCTTCTACTCTCTGTTTCCTGAATGTCAGGAGTTCAGCAGCTTTCCAATGCCACACCCTCCTATCACAGCGTCCCTGCCTTGGGGCCAGCCAACCATGGACTGAAATTTAAATCCGTGTGAGCCAAAATAAACCTCTCCTCCTTTAACTTAAAGTGCCAGGAATTTTGTCCCAACAGCAAACTGACTAATACAATGCCCCTCCCAAAAGAAAGATGATCAGAAATCAGCTTTAAACCCTCTGTACAGAGGGCTGGACTGGATGAAGCAGCTAAGGAGCAATGGGATTTCATTGCATGCGTACACATACCCTTGCCCGCACTGTTTTTTTGTGGCCTCATGGACACTATCACTGCCATAGCTAGCCCAGGCTTGTCCATTCAACAAGTGTCCCCTTCTTGTCTGGCATTTTCTCCAGGAGCCCGCATTTCCCCTTGGAGGGAATTATTTACCTGAGGTTTTTGGTTCTGTAAGGAACCAGTCTCACTGCTTGAAGCACATCACACAGAGAAGCTGAGAGTCTGCTTTCCCCTCCTCAGATGCATGGAGTCAGCAACTCCCTACACGCACACACACACACACACACACACACACACACACACACACACAGGCCTGTTAAGACCTCAGAGGCAGCAGGGCCTTCCACGCACACTTGCACTACGTTTCCCTAGAAAAGGATAAAATGGTCGCACACGATGACCGCCCTCTCAAATTCATAAGCCACAAGTACACTGCACCTCATAACTGTATTCAAATGTTGTTCTTACGTATCAATTAAAATAAACCTAAGTTATAAAATAATACGGACTAACCGGACTAGAGAGAAGAAGGCGCTGCGCCGCTGAGCTGCACCCCAGGCCTGGCTTCGCCTTCTGTTGCAGGCAGCGGGTGGACACTTCCAGCTGCTTTCCCGCCAGCGGGGCTCACGGGGACACTGACCAACACTGGCCGCGGGGTCTGAGTGATGTCTGACCGAAAGGTAAGACTTCTCCATAGGTTCCTAGAGCCAGCTAAGGGATTCCGCCCCAAATCCATTCACCTGTTCTGTGTCTGAGCCTGTGGCTGAGAACAATGGAGCCGCTCGCGGCCCAGGAACAGAGAGGGCGCCCACGCTGCGAGGACCGCCCCTTCCTCCCACGCTCCACGAAAGTCAGAGAACCCCAGAGACGCCGCCCTGGACGGCGACTGAGGAGGGACAAACTTCCCACCGCGCACATCGCTTTGATACACATGTTGCCCAAACACCAACCCGTAGGATTACCATTAATTTCTCAAGCACATGGTAAAAATAAGGTATTGTTAGCACCATCTACTGCACAGAGTCACTGTGAGGATGAGAGGCTGTGTGTGACGTCTTCACACTACACATTTCTACTAGTGTACAGTCTTGACCTGTCTTTACTCCCGCTTTACAGGTGAGGTAGTGGTCATTAAAAATGTTCAAGACCATAGAGTTAATATATGATAGAGCCAAATGGAACACAGGCACCCTACTTTCCAGCAGATCTGTTCATCTCTGTGCCTCCCTGGGACAGAGCCCCCAGCTGTCACCGCATTGCGCTGAGACACCACCGCGGGAAAGAAGGTGGGCTGCAGAGGCCTGTGGTCGTCCCAAGCTCCTCCAGCTCTCCTCTGACACAGCTAGAGCCACAATGAAGACAGAAGCTCTGTCTTCCTTATCCCTTAAGACAAGGGCGCTCCAAACTACAGTGAGGATTAAAGGGAGGAATATGTTGCCAGGCATAGTGGTACACACCTATAATCTCAGCACCTAGGAGGCTGAGGCAAGAGGGCTGCCACAAGTTCAAATCCAGCACAGCCTTAACTACCTACCAAGACCTGTCCCATCCCCCTCCCAAAAGAGACAATATGTACAAAGGGCTGGTGACCGAATCAAGCATGGCACACCAATGTGCCAGCTCTCAGGAAGCTGGGACAGCTGGGGCTCTGGGCTTCCTCCCTCTGCTCAAATGCCTCCTTTGTGCACACAATGGAAGCATAACCAACCCTCTCACAGACACTGAAGAACAGCACACCAGCGCCTCACCAAGCCCAGGAGGGAGAGAGGGCGGTAATTACTATTACAGTTCCCACTT
This sequence comes from Hydrochoerus hydrochaeris, assembly GCA_004027455.1. Taxonomy (NCBI): domain Eukaryota; kingdom Metazoa; phylum Chordata; class Mammalia; order Rodentia; family Hydrochaeridae; genus Hydrochoerus; species Hydrochoerus hydrochaeris. The sequence continues at coordinate 72,531 of PVLA01008711.1, forward strand.
CATAGGTAGGAGATAGAGACACCAAGGAGTCTCACAGCCACCGCACAATAAGTGCCAGGCCAGGATTCCCACTCAACTCCAAATTTCTGGTCATCAGGGTGTGTGGCACTTTGCTCAACTGCCTCTCTTCCCAAGACATTCTGGTCTAAGAGGAAAATTTAACCTTAAGTGAATGTACAAATAAATATACACATTTAACTGTTTTCAAAAATCAATTTAACAAATAAAAAGAGGGTAGCCAAAGGTCCACTACTTGGGTAAAGCCTAGGCTCCACCATGCAGGGCCCACAGGTCCTTGACTCTACCAGCCTATTGCTCAATCTTAGGTTTCTATAAACAACTCTAAGGGTTCTTCCAGGAGATCCCTACCAGGCACAGAGGGTGACCCCACTGGGATGGAAAAGGAACTACAATCATCTGGGGAAGAGGAAGGGTCAACTGGATGGATTAGAGGCCCAGAATCAGTGCTCCTGCCCTTGTGTGATCCTCTGCCCATCTCCCCCTCCCACCTGTTCTCCTGAAGGCAACACTGAGTCACAAGTCAGCTCCACTCTGGGGGACCCCGTGTTGTGCCACAAGCTGAACCTGACAGCATCCCAGGCACCCTGCCCACCAGTGCCTAGAAGAGCTGGGCTGCCTTTGGGCCACCTCTGTCCTCCCTCTGATGCTTAGCATGGCCCTCACAATAGGGGTCTCCAGCCCAGCAGTCAGTGGTGCCCTAGCTGCAATGCCAAGCATGCCCAACTCTTAGCTGCATTTTCACCATTGCTGTGGCCCTTGACAGAGATCAGTTAACCAATGGGGTAAGGTTCCAGAGGCCCTGGCTCTGTCTTGGGTCAAGATCACGCACCTTCCAATCATGGCCCTCAAACTGCCTTGCTGAAAGCCAGGCATGGTGGTGCACGCCTATAATCCCAGCACTGGGGAGGCCAAGGCAGGAGGATTGCTGTGGGTTTGACACCAGCCTGAACACATAAGCAAGTTCAAGGAGTGCCTGCACTACACAGTGAGATACAATCTCAAAAAAAAAAAAAATGCATTCTGAGAAACCCCAGCAAGGGTAGATCTTGCAAGACTGAGTCAGAGATTTTACTTGAATTGAAGGGGAATGGGAACCCCCTGGCTAGAGCAGTAAGAACTTTGAGTTGAGTAGGATTTGAAAAACAGAGGAAAGCTCAGTTCCCAGATGGATTTTCTTACCTGTTTGTCACAGATACTAAGACAATAGCGTCATTCAAGATTTACTTATTTTTGTTTTGCATAATCCACTCTAGACAGTTCCTTTGGAAAAGCAAGTAATACCAGGAGGATGGATCTGTTAAGTAATAAGCATTGGAGTGCATGTTTTAAGAATGGATTCCTGCCAGCTAAGAGACTTGAGAAAGCCAGAGCCTTTGGGTGAGGCCCCTGGGGAGGTACAGGTGGTGGGGATGGCTTTGCGGGGATGATGGGTAGTTTTGTAAACGGCTGATCCTAGGAGGTTGGATGAAGCCCATGCGGAGTAGTCAAGACACTTTATACAGTAGCTTCAAAGCACCAAACGGAGAATTCCTTGGAAAGGATGTGGGAAAAGTTGGTCTTTCAACCACTATTCTAATTGTGCTAGATAGAAATGCCACAACACAGATAAAATTCCTTGAGTAAGAGATGATCAGAATAACCTTATATCTATGAGAGGAATTGAATGTGTAGTTGGGAACTTTCCTGTAGAGAAAATTGAGGGCAAAATCTTTAAGGTAGAAATAATACTAAGTCTACATAAACCCTTCGGGGAACTTAAAGAGGGAGGAAACACCTCCCAACTCGTTCTATGGTATAGCATTATCCTGCAACCAAAGCCAGGCAAATACATTGTTTTGTTTTAAATTCTGTAGGCAATCTTCCTCATGAATATAGACACAACAACTCCTAAAGTTTTAGAAATGTGAGTATATCTTTACAGAAACAGGGCAGTTCAACTTGATCACGTGAAATTTATTCCAAGAATGCAAGAATTGTTTAACATTTGAAAATAACATATGAAAAGCAATGATCATATGAAAGAACAATGATCATTTCATTACTACAAAAGAAAGCATTTCACAAAATTCAATATATTTGCAAAATAAAAAACACTCAAGCTAGGAACAGGGGAGAATTTTCCCAATGTGATAAAGGGCACATGTAAAAAATCCCAAAGCCTATGGCATTGCTGAATGTGAAAGACCATGTGCTTCCGCCCTGGGGTCAGGACTGAGCCAGGGCCAACCACTGTCCTGCCTTGTGTTCTGCTCTGTGTAGGAGGAGGTTCAAACCAAGATAGGAGACAAGAAAAAAGTGGGAAAAGGCATCCACATTAAAAAAAGAAGATGTCAGCCAGTCTTTATTCACAGACAGAACATCAGAGGGAATCTACCCACAAAAACCCTGCTGTAATAAGTGCTCTTAGCAGAGTTACACTATGAAAAATTACTGTGAAACTGCTGATTATATTTCTATGTACTAGAAGAAACAACTGGAAGTTGAATGTTTAAAAAATATCATTTTTGAAAGTATAAAAATGGGCTGGGGATTTAGCTCAGTGGTGTAAGCACCTGCCTGGCAAGCACGAGGTCCTGAGTTCAACCCCCGGTACCCCCCAAAAAAGTATTAAAATGTATAGAACTAGAGAGGATAATCTAACAAAATATATGCAAGAGTTGCATAATGAAACCTAGGTACATGCATGTATTGTGGAGTTCCTTTTGCACTTGTTTCTAAAATTCGTCCATATTGATATTTTTAGCTCTAGTTCATTCCTATTCATTGCTATATGCTATTTCATTGTTCCAGTGTACAATTGGTTTAACCATTTTGTTATTGATTAATGTAAAAATTATACCCAAATTTTACTGCAGCAATACTGCTATAAGAGTCCCTATGCATATATACAGGTGTTTTTCTAGGGTATATACCTATTAGTGCAGTTGGATTTTTTGGTAGAGTATGCACTCTAATTTCATTTTTTAAATTTATTTAGCTATTTAGTTATTGGTACCAGGGATTGAACTCATGACCTTGCACTTGCCAGGCAACCCTTGTGCCACTGAGCTAAACCCCTGGCCCCTCTAATTTTATTAAACACTGCGAAACTGCTCTCCAGTACCAATTTATCTTCCAATCAAGAGGGTACAAAAGTTGCAATTTCCCCCACACCTTTGCCAATTTGTGGATCCTCGGGTTCTTAAAGATTGGTCGTTTGACTCAAGAAGCTAAGGCAGAAGGATCAAGAGTTTGAAAGCAACGTGGGCTACACAGAGAGCACAAGATGAGCTTGTACTATGCAGAAAGACCCTGATTAAAAACACCAAACAACGACAAACGAAAAACAGGAATCCACTGGGGTTTTTCTTTGGTTTGGTTTGGTGCTGGAGATTGAACCCTTTCTACCACCCACCAGTTCGTCCTTCCTAACAGCGTCAGTGATGCACTTCTGCTGCTTGGAAGCCTGTCCTGACAGGTGCCTCCCAATTCTTTCCTCTTGCAGCTAGTTCTCTCTCCAACAGGGGGCTGACCCTGCAGCTCTTGACTCACCTTTCACCACAACTGCCAGCCCCAGAGGGCAGGAGCCTCCGCGTTTTGCATCCTCAGCTCATAACATCACACACTGAAACAGCTGCTCCAGAAATAAAGAGATGAGGAGGATGCAGTGGAAAAGCTGCAGAGCTCGAGGCTCATTGACCCGGGCTGATGCTGGAGTCTAGTCCACAACCTCCACCCCTTTCACGTGTTGAAACTGGAAAGCCATTATGGGAGTATTCAGAGGTGGGAGCGCTTAAGAGGTGACTAGATCACAAGAATTCCTACCTTCTCAATTACGCTGAAGCCCTTATTTAAAAAATTTAAAAAAAAAAAAAAGAGGCTCCACACGGTGTTCAGTCATTTTTGCCCTTCTGCTTTCTGCCATGGGAGGACACAGCACCCATTCGCTCCAGGCCTTGCACAAATGCAGCGCCAACTTGGGAGCAGAGCCCCTGGACCCCCGCCAATTAGGGCCCTGAACTTTGATGCTCTGGCCCCTAAAACTGAGGGAAGTGAATTTCTACCGTGTATGAATCACCCAGTCCGGGATACTTGTTCTAGAGGCACAAGCAGAAGACAGCGGATAGTCCTGGGCGCATGACTCAACTGTTTTGTGTCTCAGCTTCCTCATCAGCCAGGCAAGAAAAATGATCATCCTTTCCCCATCTATGCATCCCAGATCAGCCATGACATGAAAATGAATGAAATGTTTGGAAAATCTTAGCCAGAGCAGAGTCCTAAGGGAAAGAAATCTGAGGACACACAACTAACCCAGGCCACTCCATTTACTGATGATGAGATTGAGATCCTCACATCTTTCTTTTTTATCCAAATTTATTGACCCCTGTCCCATTCTTGCAGGAGCCTGCCCTTGGAATGTAACCTGTAAGTAGGAATCTTATTTGTGCATTTTTTCCCAGAAGTTACTATTTATTGTTGAGTATGTGAGAATATCCCTGCAAAAATTATTTTTCCTTTTACCTAAAAGATACACATTAATGGGAGTTTTTCCAGGTTTTCTTTCAGATTTAAGCAGACTAATAAAGCAGTAATTTTAGATGGGACAGTTTCCAAGTCTTTCACAATTTGCAAGACAGAAGTGATTGACTCCATACTAGGTGTCGTATTGTGCATAGATAAAATAATGTCTGAGAAAGCATCATTAATCATCTATAAGGTCTCCATGCCTCAAATCTGGAGGACTCCTTTTCAAGCATTAAATCTAGAATGTAGCACCTATAATCCCAGAACTGTGGAAGGCTGGGGTGGGAGGATCCCAAGTTGGAGCCCAGATGTTGAGCCTTCCAACTTAGCAAGTTTTCTATCTCAAAAATAAAATTAACAGGGATCTGGGGTTGTAGTTCAGTGAAAAGGGCCTGAATTTAATCCCCTGTACTAGAAAAAATGCTTAGACACTCTGAAGTCATAAAAACGGTAAACATGTTCAAAGAGATGAGGGAATAATTGTACCACATTGGAAAGAATCGTCAAACAGAAGAAAGGTAATTTGAGGCCCAGTTCTCAACCTAGCAAATTACGTGACTTGGGCTAACTCAGTCTTTCTAGATAACACCTCCCAGCTATTCTATGAGTGTGTCCTGTACACAGGTGTGTGTGTCTGTGCATGTGTGCCTGTGTGCGTGTGTGTGTATGTGTGTGTGTGTACTGTGAACCTAAAAGACAAGGCACACCAAGTATGACAAGGATTTATTAGAGCCAAAATGTAGATAGCCACCCAGCAAGAAAACATCACTTTAGCTGTCAGAATAATGCAGTCCAACATGCCTTCTGAGGGGTCTGAGTTTTTAAACATTTAAGAGAAAAAGAAAAAAGAAAAAACACACCAAGGTTACAGTCATTGCATTGGCTGACAAGGAAAGCACAGGACAGTAACTGGTGGTTGATCACTCAGAAGTCTATCTTCTGCTTCTCTTTAATTCTTATGTTTAAGTCTTTGATCCATCTGAAATTGACTTTTGGTATAAATGTGACATATAGGTTCAATTTAATTTAGTTCCAGAGAGTCATGAAAATTGCTTCAATACCAATTAGCTAAATAACCCATTTTCTCACTCTCATTGGAAAGAAATCTTTATGGGATATTGAAACAATCGTAAATATCAAGTACTATGCCACATAATCAGTTTTTGGATTTTATGCTGTGTTTCAGTGACTACCTGGAATAGGTTACCCCTGTACTGTATAAACTGCTACTTCTTTATGTTTTAATATCTGAGTTGTTTCCCACCTCTTATTTTTCAAACTTTGTCTAGCTCTTTCTGCTCATTTAGTTTTCACATTAACTTGAGTGACATCTTAATTAGTCTCAAAATTTGCTTTACAGGTTTTTTATTGAGCTTGCATTTAATAGTAAAGGCAAGTGAAATGGTTGATGTTGAACCTGTCTTTCCATTTATCTACATTTGCACCTTCTTTAGAGCTTGCGTATCTTTTGAATTCAGTCTACCTTTCCAGTTATGGTGTAAGCAGTGTCTTCTGTCACATCTTTCACTTGGTTGCTGTTTTTACATTTTAAAGACTATTTACCTATGTCTATTTTTTACCATGCCAAATTATTTTCCGTGTGGTTGGACCTAAGTTTTCAGATTACATTTAGAGTTTCTCAGCCATATCATCTGCAAACAGTAATCATGTTAATGCTTTTTTCTTCTTTTTCTTTTTCTTTTTTTGTTTTGTTTTGTTTTGTTTTTTGTATCAGGGATTGAACCCATAACCCTGTGCTTACCAGGCAAGCACTTAAGCCACTGAGTTAAATCACTGGCCATGTTAATGTTTTTTTGTGGATCTTACTGCTTTTATCTAATTGAATTATCTAGTACCTGCAATAAGCTTAGCTAAGGGTAGGGTTACTAGACATCTTTACCTTGTTTACAACATTAATGGAAATTGCATGTTTCTCTTTTATGTTTATTGCTGGATTTTAGGATGAGATAAATATATTTACTCATATTATAAAAGTATCTACCTATCACTAATTGATTGAATCTTAACCAGAAATGGACATTAGATTTTATCAAAGGCCTTCTTAGAAAGATAATATTAATTTTTCCTGTCATAATAAATAAATAAATAAATTTCTCAATTTTGAATACTCCTTGCATTGCTGGAATAAACCCTAATTGTTAATGATATTCTTTAATGTGCTGCTAAACTCTGGTTACTAATTTTTATGTTGGCTTATTGTACCAATGTTTCTAAATAAAATTAGTCCATGATTGCTTGTGAAATTATTGTTGTATATAGTTTTCAATGTTATGTTAGTGTCATACAAAATAATTTGGATAGTTATGTATTTTACTTACTACGTTCTGGAGCAGTTTAAATAACATTGTAGTAATCTGTGTCTCACATTAAATTCATCTTTTTAAATAAAAGTTTTACCAGCTTTTTGAATTAGCCAATCATCTGCTAGTCCCAATTGCCTTAAAGGAATTATTACTTCAAAATTTCTATAATAAACATATATTACCCTAATAGAATATTAATAATTATGGAAGTAAGGAAATGATTAAAGAAACATGAAAATGTCTATATCTAAAACTTCCCAGAATAATATTATTTATAATAAAAGTAGAAAAAGAAGCAATCTGAGCACTAAGCATTCACAGGGGACTGGTTAAATAAACTAAAATGCTTTCTATTAATAATAAAAATAATACAGCTATTGAAAATAATTGATATAAGAGAATCACTGAAAGTTTTGATTGCTTGAAAATTACAATGGAAAATTTTGGTATGGAACAATATACATTCTACCATGGTCTGAAGTTTTTAATGCTAGCAAATTTTGACTTTTGTGACAACTAATATATAATTTTAAATAATACTTGTTCCCAGAGATTTTCCAAAACAAATTGAAACCATTGCATACACAATAAGCTGAACAAATATTCCTAAATGTTAGGGAACTTCTATCCATGTTAATCAAGTCCTTTTACATTTATCCGAGGATTTCTATACTTAGAATCCTAGACTAATGAATGCCATAGCTGCTGGACCACAGGGTTCATTCTAGAACAACTCCTTATTTTCTTTTCACTAAGGGACCCTATCACAAATGAAAATAGTGTGCCAAGAGAGGTGATATGGCCAACAGCAAACACAAGGACTGCAGAAGTAGAATCTGGTTTGTCTGGATATCTTCCCAACAGACTAGAAGAGACTAAACTGCAGTTACTTCATAATGCGACAGTGTCACCTAGAATTGCCAGATGAAAACATTCCAGAAGCAGCCAAAGATTCTACATGAGTGAGAGCTTCACCTCTCCAGACCAATAAGCACAGTCTCTAAACAAAACCAACCAGCTTCTCACTGAGAATTTCAGTGTATGACAAAACTCAACAGAAAATTTAAACCTTGGCCGGGGCTGTTGCCTCTTTCCTGCCCAGGTGAGGCCTCCCGCTGACTCTGTGGAAGTTTTTAGCTACTGTGCTGGCTGCTGGGAGGATGCTAGGCCCGTGTCACCTCATCATCATCCTCCTGGCCATGGCCATCTCCTGCACTGGGGCACGTCATGCATCACTGTGGGCAGAAGACTGCAGAAAATCCACATATCCTCCTTCTGGACCAACATACAAAGGACCGGTTCCATGGTATGTCATAAATCTTGATTTACCACCCTATGATAGATGGAATGAATTAATGGTTAATAAGTGACCAATACTAAAGCTCTTAGTGAAGTCCATGAAGAACATAGTAAATACACTTGCACCAACTGGAAAAGTTATGCTGATGGTGGATCAAAAGTTGCCTAAACTACTTGGCAATTTTCCTAGTCCTTATGAAGAGGAAATGAAGGGAATTGCAGCTATTACTGAGATACCTTTAGGAGAGATTATTTTGTTCAAGATTTTTTATGAATTGTTTACTATGTGCACCTCAATAATAACTGAAGACAAGAAAGGTCATCTACTACATGATAGAAATTTGGATTTTGGAATATTTCTTGAGCAGAACAAAAATAATAGTAAGTCAGTAATAACTGAGCAACTAAAGCTTTTATCAGTGAATTTGGACTTCCAAAGAAACAACAAAACTGTCTTTAAGGCTACGAGCTTTGCTGGCTATGTGGGCACAACAACAGGTTTCAAACTAGGACTATTTAGTCTCACACTAAACGAACGTTTCAGCATGCATGGCGGCTATCTGGGTGTTCTTGAGTGGATTTTGGGAAACATAGACACTGCATGGGTTGGGTTTATCACTAGATCAGTGCTGGAAAATGGTACAGGCTATGAAGAAGCCCAGAAAATACTGGTCAAAACCAAGTTACTGGTCCCAGTGTACTTTATTCTGGGAGGCAGCAAGCCTGGAGAAGGATGTGTGATTACACGAGAAAGAAACGCCCCTTTGGATGTATATGAACTCAGTCCTAAAAAGGGTAGATGGTACATGGTGCAAACAAATTATGATTGATGGAAAGCCCCCTTATTCCATGATCAGAGCAGAATACCTGTACAGACGTGTCTAAAACACACAACCCAAAAGAATCTCTCATTTGAAACCTTATACGACATTCTATCAACAAAACCTGTTCTCAGCAAGCTGACTGTATTCACAACCTTGATTGACGTTACAAACAATCAATATGAAACTTACCTCCAGGACTGTCCACACCCTTGTATGGACTGGTGAGCACATATCGGGCTACAGATTATGCTGAGACATGAAAAGTGATATCCAACATGGCTGAGCAGCTAGGCTGCCTAAACCCCTTCCAAAGGCCAAAGACTATAGACTGTTGTGTTTTTGCTTTCTGTAACATGCATACGAACTTTTAAAAAATAAATATTATTCCTAAAATTAAACTAAAAAGAAAAATCTCAAACCTGCATGAAGAGGTCACCACGAACAGTTTAATTCAAATATTTCCCTCCCGAGGAACTTTACATTACCCTTTTCTAAATGGCCTTTTCTAGACTAACTTTTAAAAAAACATACTCAAGGACACTAGAAAACAGTGAATTACATTTAATGGTTTTTTAACAATAGTCTTACATCAGGCCAGATTTCTTCCTGTCCTTAAAATTCTATTTCAACAAAACTAGGGACATAGCCAATGGGTAATTGTTTGAAAGAAGGCTCATAACCAAGGCTTAAGTCATTGCTCTGTTCTAAAAACATGTTTAGCTCTTGTTGTAAAAGTATTTCCACAGAGGCCTGTTTGAGTTTATGCCTAACTCTTCCACAGAATTTCGACTGTCCATGAGACTTTCATGTGCATTCAGATAAAAAGAAAATGTGATCATCTTGCAATGTCAATAGGAAAAAGAAGCATTCTTAGTAAGTTGGTATGCTTTCCTGTACAAGTTATTTTGAGGATCATGAGAGGATACAACTGGACAAATTCAACACACACTCTTTGCTTTTAAAGAGCTTCGTTTCCAATCAATGCATTTACCATGCTCCTGGATATAATACAAAGAAGGGAAGTAAGAGCAAGTTTGCAGCTCCCCGGGTGTGCTTTGTCTGGGTCCATCAGAGGCCCTTTCACCCTCATGCTTATAACATGTTTTTCTGGGAGTGTGACCACCCTCTCTCCAGCAGGGTCAGGGACGGATTTTGAGAGAATACAAGTTGATGGAATTTGGGGAGACCTTTTTTAATAATATATCGGGCACAATGAAAACATTCATCTTGTGCAGCCACGCTGATGCATCTCCCAACTTACTCCTTTCTGTTTCTCCTTCCCTTTCCTCCCTCCCTTATCTGTGGATGCCTGAATCCCCTTCCCATGTGCAAAAGGCCTATGTTCCTGTTTCCTATCATCTACCTTTTATTTTGCTCTTCAAATAATTATAATTTAGGATTTTAATGTATGAGAAATCATGTGATGTTAAACTTCAGTGTCTGATTTCTTTCACTTAGCATTATGGTCTAAGGTTACATCTATTTTCCTACAAATTACTCAAAAGTGTCTTTCTTTATATGTAAGTAGTACTCCGTTGTGTGTGTGTGTATATATAGATATATAGATACATATATTTTGCACTTCCTTTATCTATGTGTTGTGACTTGTATCTAGCAGTCCCACAAAGCCTCATGTGGTCATAGGTGGGGCTTTGGAAGTGCCAGCTTCTTGGCTGTGCAATGCTGGATCAAGGATGTGACGCTGTGATTGATTCACAGTGTTAAGCTAGGATAAAGGCTGCCACACCTCGAGTGTGCAACCTCCCCTGAGGGCACATAGCCTGGATAAAACATAGGGGACAGAAAGAGGGCTGCTATGGTCATCACTTGCTTGCAGCTTCTGCTGCCCTCTGCTTACCATGAACTATGTGTCCTCTGTGATACCTGCAGCCATGTGCCACCCTGCTTTGAAACCAGCCGATTATGGACTAAAACTGCTAAAAACAGTGAGATAAATACTTCCTCCTATAAATTTGGGTGTTGGGTACTTTGTCTCAGCAACAGAGAAAAGAAACTATGAAACCTTGTTAGTTCCCTCATCAAAAAAGAAAAAGGAAAAACCACCCCCTTCCTTAGGCAAATACTATGGATGATACCGTCCGGTACAATTCTCATTTCATTTTGGGCTCCATACTTGGATGTCCGGGTTATCAAATGGTCCTAGTACTCAGGCCAGCTTGGTGCCAAGCAGCCCCAGGGTCATCAGGATTCTGGACAGGATTCAGCTTCCCAGAAGGAGACAAGGTATTAACTCCCCTGCCTTCACATGCTGCCCTTCCCATTCGAATTCCTGGCACTCGGAATTCACAGCTCACTGGTCCCGCCATACTTGGTGCAGGCAACAAAACACTCCTGAGTAACTGTCTCCAAGACCCACAGAGGATGTGCTGTAAACCATGCTCATCCTCTTCCCACCTCTACGGAGTCTGTCACTCATTAGGACAGCATGGCACAGCCAGCATCCCCTGTCCACATGGGTGTCTGTGCTTCTCCGCTGTGGCTCCTGCTACCCAGATGTCGGCAAACACCGCTTCACCATGATAGACTCGGGGTGAGGTTATCTCAGCTCGGAAGAGGACACTTTCCTCAGGCCGTGACTTCAAAGCCTCTCTGGTACCAGCAGCTTTCACTGCTTGTCCCTTGCTCACAAATGAGCCTCAGTAAAGTCCTGCCATGACTCCTCCATGTTATTGTCACTTCTTTTCCAAACAAAAAATATAAATGTGGTCATGCCTAGTGGCGTCACCCCAGCTGTTGTGGGTATCTGTCTCGGGGGAAATCGGAGCTGTCTCCTTATCTTAGGGTGACCAATTCAGCGGTCGGTCTGGGTGTGTCTTTTTAACCCTGACAAGAGTATCTGGTCTTAAATGGTTTGAATTCTGAACGTATAAAATGTGAAGGGCAGTCAAATATTGGCTGCTACTTTCATGAAAGCAAGAAACTCTCCATAAAATTTAGTTTTTGTAGGATTTTCCAAGGAAAAGTCACCTGGGAGGTTTTTCTTACTCACTAAACTTAGCAGAGTGATTACTTAAGAAAATTATTCTTTGTCCCCTTGCTATGGCCTCCAGGGAGTCTCCACCCTACACAAACAAGGACTGACCTGACTTCTGTCACATACATGTGCTGTGGTTTTCTAAAAATGTATGCAGGCACAGTATTCTGTGTGACTTCTCTGATTTCTTCCATCAAACATAGTGATTTTGAGATCAGTCCATGATCTGTTTTTGTGGTGTGCTGTGTAGAACCCCATCACCTGGGTTTGCAGTTTATTTATTCCTTTGGCTCTTCACTGATGTTTGCTTTTTAGTTTTCGTGATTGAAAACAAGCTGATGTGTATAAACTTGTAAAAGTCTCTGTATGAGCACGTAGTGGATTGGAAGGGGAGAGGCGCAAGAGAATTCAGTGTTGAACTCTTAAGTTAACTCTGAAATGCTTCCAGAAGTCATTCTACTACTAGCAAGGTTGAATGAAGGCTGCTGATTCCTACA
>PVLA01008712.1:0-52046 GCA_004027455.1 Hydrochoerus hydrochaeris
CTGTGAATCTGTTGGCAGCTTTCTTCCCACTTAGCTCTTGCTGTGTCTTCCTGTGCAGATGGAAGGGAAAGATGGGCTTTGAGTAGCTTTGAAAGAAGCTCTCTACTGCACTAAGTCCCAGGGTAGATGATCAGGGGGAGTTTTGCTGCAGACAGCTCGGAAATTCTCCATGCACCTTTGGATTCCTGTCTCTCTCTCTCTCTCTCTCTATATATATATATATATATAATATATGGAGAGAGAGAGAGAGAGAGAGAGAGAGAGAGAGAGAGAGAATATATATATATATATATATATATATATATATATATATATTTATTTATATATTTATATATGCCAAGAGAATAATTGCTAATATTAGGATGTGAAGCTAAGAAAATTGGGGCAATTTAGAGGCAAGACAAGTTAATTTTTTATACTTGTTTCAACCTCATGTGCTAAGGTCAGAAGTCCAATGACAAAGCTTGGAAACAAGTCCTCTGTGCCTATAGAATATGTGACTCAGTGGTGGCATTGGCCCCTGGAAACAAATTCAGCATCCCAAGGTTCTTGGCACTGCCATCTTTCTGCTACTGAGACCAGAGGAGCAAAGATGAGGCCAGATGGCTTTGTGAAGCTGGTGATGTTAGTATCCACTGTCAAGTAGGTGGTGACCACCTAGAAAGCAGGTTTGGTCTGTGCTTAGGACAGAGAGCATCACTCAGGAAGTCAGATACTAACACAAGAAAAAGACTACACACCGGAAGATTCAGTCACTCTCTGTGTCCTTCTAAAAATGTATTAAACAAAGCCTCAGAATTTCTGGGTCAAACCACAGGAGATTCATGTAATGTCTTTTGAACACAGTCAATTTCAGGAGCCATGGTAAGAATAGTTATTAGACTTGCCACAGCTGGCCTTGGCTTCTCATTGGTGGCATTAGCTGTTGGCCTCTGGAGGTAGCAACGTAGCAAAGTTAAACCATGATCAGTAGCTTCAACAGAAGAACAGTCAAGACCCATGGCCACATTGTCCAGGAAATTGGTGCCACTAAGAAAGGAGCAAAGAGAAATCACACATAGCCAAGCCTAACACATCTGTGATTTAGATGAGCAAGTTCTGGACACCTAACACAAGGTGTGGTAACTACAAAGGCTATTTTTCATTTACTTGAAAGATGCTAAGAAACTACATCTTAAGTACTTTTGTTTCAGGAAGGTAAGGTGATAATCATTTCTTAATGTATACCTCTATTAAGATATAACATTGTCCAGCTTGAATATGTATATAATTTTTATTTGTGCATTGCACCTCAGTAGAGCTGAGAAAACACAGCTATTGGTAGTTCTCGGTATGTTGAATTGCTATGAAAATTACGACTCTGTACAGGCAGGCACGAAATAAGTCTTTGTTTGCATAGTCAGTTGGAAGGAGATTAGGTGAGTTGACCTAGGAGAAGAAGATTATGCACAAAAATTGTTTCCAACAATTTCTTTTCAAAAATATTGCAGAAATAGCAACCTTAGGGTACTGTTTTATTCCACAGAAATAATTTGAGGGAAGAAACAGAAGAGGTTTACTTTTTTATACATCATGTGAGTCTCAGCAGCACACTTCTTCTGGGTAATAAGTGCCGCAAAGATACTGATGTGACTGAGGTCCCTGGTGATAGCGTGTGCTGGCTCTCACAGCCTTGCTCACCTGTCATTGTTAACTTTACGGTCACTGCGGCCAGGCCAGCGTGCACAGGGATTTGCTCATCCCACACGTTCCTGTAAAGAAGCACTTTCAGGAGAGATTGTCATGTAAATCAGAGGACTTTGAGTAAAGCAAGTTACCTTCCATCAGGTGGAGAGCCTTGTGTGATACACCGAAAATTCTGGCAATAAAGACCGACTTCAAGAGAATTCTGTCAGAAGACTTATAGTTTTGATCTTGCCAGGTATCCGTCTAGCACAAAGGGCATCTATTTGAATTCTCTCTCTGTCTCTGACTCTGTCTTTCCCTCCCTCCCCACCCCCACACATTTGTACATAACCCTGTTGGTTTTGTTTCTCTGGAGAACCCTAATTCATTACCCTAAGCAGTTTAATTTCCTTTACTAAAATAAAAGCTACAATTTTGTAAGTTTCTGATACTCACTGTTGAACGCAATCCCTAGCTGCACATTATCCCTTACAGTATTAAATGTGGAAATGTCATCATGAACATCATTTTCCATCCAGAGACACAATTTATTCTATGCATAAACCCCTTCGGACATAAATTTTCTCCAACCTTTGATCGCAGAAGAAAGGAGTTGAAAAAAATTAAAAATACCAGGAAGTAAACTTCGTATTTAATCTCCAAAGGACATCTATTATCTATTTACTTTTCTAAGTCACTGTTACTCTGAAGTGCTGGACTTGTGCTTTGTGTACCTTTCTTCGAGTGACATAATAGTAAAAAGATGTTGTTGCTCTGCTGGCATCAAAGGTTAAATCTCTGTCCTCCTAACCCTTCCATCTCCTTGAATCCTGACTCTTGAGGAGTCACAGGGGACCCCAAGAGCTCTGGATAGTGAAGATAAAAGCCCCACAACCTTTATCTTTGGAATCCATTGCATGGCTGTGCCCTTTTCACTATCTAAGCACTACAAGGATTAGATTCCTGCCTCTTATCTTGATCCCAATTCAATTTCCAGTTGACCACCTGCCTCATTCTATGCATTTATTATTGTCTCTAGAGTCTATGCAGGAGTTGTGCTGTGGTTTCCTAAATTGTCCCTAATTGCAGCTTAAAATATTCATTCAGGTTTTTTTCATGATAGGAAAACTATTTGCCATATGAAATGATTCTCATCATACAAGTCCCTTGAACTAATAATCTGTTGAAAATACGTGCATATTGCTCTGTGGGAAAAAATAAATATCAAAAGCCCTCACCAGCTCCATCTGTGAAGGGACATGGTGACCAAAAAAAGATAGAAACAGTGACCTCATATCTACAATCAATTTTACCTTTAGCTCTTTAAAGATGAGAGTGTGAAAGACGGCTCATTTGAAAGCTTGTGATGCTTTTTTTGAGTATCATATATTGAGAAGTGCATAAGAGTTGTTTCTTGCTTGAATATTTTATTGACTATCAAAACGTCTAATGCATGTCCATAAGCATTGCGAGGATGTATTGCTTGAAGGCTGTGAGTTCATTCATATCATTGTGCATACGGGGGTCAACACATGAGAATATTAAGAGTAGACTTCATCTGGACTTCATACACAAAGTACTGCATACAATTAACATGTATTGCTAAATCTTAAGATTTTTCTAAAATACAAGATCATTTGCTAAATTTAATTAAGAAATTCAGAGAGGTCACTTCCAGTTTGAATGTGAAGGCAAAAATTCAATTTTCTACCATCATCTTGGAGGTCATTTGGAAGAAGAGTACGTCAAAAAGAAAAATTGATTTTGAGCACAAAAAGGTGACAGCTGTGAATCCAGACACCAAAACAGATGGAGTGACTACCAGGAAAATTCTAAATGAAAGCAGCACACCAGGAAAGGAGTATGAAGCTCATACACCAGTAGAGAAGATTCTGCTCTTCGGCTCCCAAATGAAGATAGAGGAAGTAAAACTCAAGCTATGAGAAGTGCTCACGCATTTGCAAAACCGCAAGTTTGCTGTTCCAGGGCTTGCCTGAGAAGTCAGGGAGGAAGTGAACATTCAGGGCCAGGGCAGGAGAAGGAATCCAGTTTCCTAGGACATACTGCATACTGTCTGTGTGACAGTCCAAGAGAATCCTTGTGTTGTGGTTTATTGTAATGACCTGTTTATCTCATTTAACTAGGAAGAGGAAATGTATGATCAAACAGGCAAAAAAAAAATGTATCTGAGAAAACAAACATTTAACAATCAAAGCTCCAATTAGCTTGGAACATGTCCAGGCAACGCACAAAAACAAATCACTTGGGAGCAGCCGCTGCAAGGAGGGGCTTTGCTCTTGCTCCTGGACAGGAAATAAGAACAGCTGGACTTTGGAAGTATGCAGCGTGCTGCAAAGAGGGAGTGAGCAGAGACCAGTCAGTGCCCCAGCACCAAGTGCGCCACAGGCCCATCAGCACTAGTTTACTTTTTTAGCCAGAGAAGGAACAGAAAGCCAGACGGTAAAGAGGTCACATGACAACTGGGGGACCTGACAGAGAAGCTAATGTGACAGTTCTAAAAATCAAGGGAAACCTGAACCGAAAAACGAGGGAACACTGCTTCTGCAACCCTTATCTGGAGCACAAGAGTGAAAGTGAGGAAGGAAAATAGGGACAGCAGAGGAGGGAGATAAAGCGATGTTGAAGGGGAAATGTTCTCCGGCCGCAGCCGCAGTGGCCTGGCTGGGGCAGGCCTGGGCCAGTGGCTCGGCCCCAGTGCTCTAGTGCTGGTGTGTTTTCTTCCTCAAGAGGAGAAGGAGGGCCCAACCCCAGACACCCCTGGAGAGAAAATGGGTAGTTGCGATGTGTGAGCCAGGCACGCACTGTGGGATTTCACTTGTATCACCCGCTCCATTAATAATATAAATAAATACAATCAAAGAGTGGATGACTTTATAAAAATGACATAAAACTCTACACCTAAAAATTAAATTTCTTGCATGGAAAAAGTCATGAGAAGTAACACAAATGAACAAAATCTCTGGAAATAATATTTCACACTTACAGATATTCAAAACATGAAGAGTATACCCTTCAAGGCACAGAAAAAAGATTTTTCTTGAATATTTTAAAGCACGCTATATTTAACTCAAAGTATGTTAAACACTCATTACAATTACACATATATAGCATTTTTCCTATTTGTGGTCAAAATATCTACAATCAAGTCATCTCTTATTTGGTAAGTGGTGTAAAAAGCAATTACAAACATTCCCAGTGAATGTTCATTTCTAGGAATTTTCCCTATAGATATAATTGTACAATTGCATAGTCATTAGTATTTAATTAATATTTTACTTTAAAAGTATTTTATTTTTATTTCTAATATCAACTTTTTTGAATAATCCAATTGTCTGACAATAGGTAGAGGAGAAATTAAGGAGCATTAAGAAGGAAACCAAGAATATATATATATATAGTTTTGAAGAAAGTATGTGTGTACACAATGTATGATGTATGGCTGCAAAAGAGTAGATAAATGGAAATAGGAGTGGGTGGATACGCAGATGGACTGTTGGATAGATAAATGGATGGATAGATTGGCAAATAAGTAGAAGGAAAGATGGACAGAAAGTCGAAAAAATAATTTCTTGTTAACGTATGAGATATTTGGGGAAATTACACAAGGAAGTTCTAAAGTTTTTTCTTTACTGGAGGTGAATCCGACCACCGACAGGAATTTTGAGGCATACCGTTAATGACATGATATGCAAAATGTGTTTGAATTATGAACTATACAAATTTAATACTTAAACACTAAAGTCAGTAGTGGTGGTGCTTATCCGTATTCCCAGCACTGGGGAGGCTGAACCAAGAGGATCATGAATTTGAGCTACTCAGTAAATCCGTCTAGATAATGGTGTCAGAGGTTCAGTCCAGGGTTAGCTCGCTCAAACAAATGGATGCATCGGAGAAAGACTCAGTGGAGGAAAGCTGATGGACAGATGGCAGCCAGGAAGCAAGGAAGGCAAGAAAAGACAGAAAAGGTACTGCTCCCTCCAGAGCCATGCCCTCAGTGACCTACCTCCTCCAACCAAGCCATTGTCTTACTGGTACATTTAGCTATGAACCATTCATCGAGGGCTGAATCCACTGATGAGTGTAGCCCTCTTCAATCCAATCAGTTTCCAAAATCACTCACCCTTGAGCCCTTGAGATTTATGGGCACATTTCAAATCTAAACCATAACATGTTGCTTGCAAATTTTAACAGCTCCTTTCGTCCATACTGTTGTTTGTGATTTTAGGATAAATAAGGCTTGGTGTGCAAGTTTAATAAATGTCCTGGAATTTTGAATCCAAGTTCTGGACAAGGCAAATGAGCACTATTCTGCATTGTCTGTCTGCCAATTCTGATTCTCTGTTCTGATTTTCCAGATTCCAAAAGTTGTTTTGTTCTCTATGTTCCAAGGAGCCTCAATCCACTCAGGATCCCTGTTTAATTATTTTCTTACCTATTCCATATCTTTTTCCTGACCTTCCAGAGTCACCATGAATTGACCATATTATGACTGCAGTCATGTTGTGAGTTTCCCATATGAGGAGATTTCCAAGGTCGCAGAAGTGTAAAAACAGAAGTGTGAAATACATGTCTTAAATCTCATGCTTAATTTCCTCTATTTCTGCTTCTGTATCTTTTTTATTTAAAAAAATGACTCAAGTTTCATCTGAAAGGAGTTATCGTTATTAAGATGAATCTTTCATTCCATCAACTCAGAGACCAATAAAAGCAACTTCCAAACACAATCCAAATACTTTCTGCTTCTTATCACTGGAAGACATATTTTTGCTATGTATTAAACATTATTTTAAAAATTCCAACAGTTTCGCACATTACTGTGCTTGGGGGAGATCAAGAAAACACATCTCTTTCAATCACACTTCACTCAGACTTTTTTCCACCTCTGTCAGCAATTTGATAAAAACCACATGCTTACTTTGTTTTATTGCCTTAAAAAAAAAAACCTAGCTATTCCCTAAACATGTCACAATTTTCCCCCTTCCAAAATTCACATCACAATTCTTTACTCTCACAATGTGAATTCATGAAAATACAACTTAGGGAGCTGTCTTTAAACGTGCTTGCTATTCACAATCTACCACAAGCCCTGTTATTATTACAGTTTCTTTCCTAAGTTTTGTTTTTAAGTTATCTACAGTTTATCAGAGTCACAAGTAATTTCTCCTTGGGGTGTGTCTGCAATCCATTTGCCTCCCGCCCCATCTCTAGCCTACTCAGAGATTAAGGAGGGACTGGCCAGAGTGCATCTCTGTCTTAGTGTGGGCCACTGTGACATCTCATAAACTGGGCAGATGATAAACAACAAGTTTTAATTCTTGCAGTTCTGGAGACTGAGGTTAAGACCTAGGACTTGGCCTGCTCAGTGCCTGATGAGAGCTTGATTCTGGTTCACTGATGGGATCTTCCTGCTGTGTCCTCAGTGCTGAAAGGAAGCTTTCTGCAATCTCACTTTTAAGTGAACTAATTCTGCCCTTGTGATTGAATTAACTCCATGAAGGCTGCCCGTCTTCTAAAAATATTTGTATTTTTGGTATCATTTCTGTTCTTATGGAAGCAATGCTGTACATTTATGACAACTTTAATTTTTCTAAACATCAGTATCAGAAATCAATTCTGGGCCACATGCTACCTACTATGAGTGATCAAAAACATTAATATGTCACACTTTAATTGTAGCAATGTGAAGGTATAAAAGTAGCCCCAAGACAAAGCAAATAATTTTTCAAATATTTACTATAATTATAAGCAGGTCCCAAGGGATGACTCGGTTCTTTGCTTTCAGGGGAATATCTGAAGGGTTGGAGACAGTGGAATTTCAACTGTCACAGACCCTGATAGTATTTTACCAGAAGGCAAAAGAAACATGGGAGACAGAATATCTAGCACAAGTCTATTCCAACCCTGAGTGATAATTTAAGGTAATAGAAGTTTAAGGAATCATGAGTGACAAGAATATATTTCAGTGTATATAAATGACTGTTGTGAAGATTATTCTAGAGGTATACACCTTTGGAATTTGGAGACTGACAAGCATTATAAGATATTTAAGTTCATTCTCCTCATGCAATGAAGAAATAAAGGATCGCAAAACTATGTTATTGGGATACAATCACAAACATAATCAAAATCAAGATTAGAATTTATACGTGTACTTTCCAACAAGGAATCATTCCACACTGCCACCTACAGGTCAATAGTAGTACAGCAGGAGGATTTTTGCCTGGGTTCTGGAACATTCCTTGAAATAGATGGAGATGACATATAAAAGCTCTTGAAACCATTTGATATTCTATTCTGAGATTTGGGGGAGAGTACACTCTTTGTGAGTGGCATTTTAGTAAAATCAGAAGAGATTCAGTGGGAGTTGTGGCAGAATCTGAAACAGAAAGTCATTCCAGAGCCTGAGGAATCAGCAAGGCAGCCACAGGGCAGGTTGGTCAGTGGGCATCAGGCCAAAGACTGGGGGAGAAAAGCATGGAGAAAAGTCAGACTATTAATGGAATCACTTTCTGCTTGGACCATTTTCCTAAGTCTAATGCTAGCAATTTCCTAGCAATGCTTATCTTCTACAGTCAGGTATTTATCATCCTTAGTGTTATCTAATGTACCAGTGGCTGCCGGTGCTACAGACCTTTTTTTATATATCAGTTTATGACATATGAAGGCTTTCATCCTAAGTTTTCCAGTTTGCAGGTTGAAAAAAAAAGGCTCAAGATTTATGTGTTTTTACATTTGTTTTGGGGTATGTTGGAAAACGGATATTTTGAATGAATTTTAGAAACGTACATAGCCTATTGAACTATCCAGATAACTTTACAAGAATGACTGTCTCTAGCTGGGTTTCTGTACTCTTTTGAAGGCACTATAAAATACTCCTGAAGATCAGTAGACTTTGTAGCCTGGTTGCTGGGGTATTGTTTAAATAATTTAGCCATTTACTTGTTAGATAATTTGCTTATTATTAGTTGCAGAGTCAGCACACAGGTCTTTCACAAGCCATGTTTCTAGAAATGTATTCTTAATATTTAAATGTCTAACACACCTGTGCACAGAAGCTAGTCAATAAATATCAGGAGAATTTTACATTAGCGATACCAGAAGATGAAAGAAACTGACCTTATAGAAATGACAAGTGACACATTGCCCTCAGTCCCTCTCAAAGTCTTCCCTCTCCCTGTGAGCACGCTTCATCCCTCCTCCTGGCCGCTGTCTGAAGCAGTTTCGGAAGTCTGTGTGTCTCTACAACCTGTGATTACAGACGGTGGCCGCGGCTGCTGCTGGAGGCCATCGGCAGACAGACAGGCTCACAGAAGCATTGCGGGTCCCTCGTCCATCCAGTTCCAGATCTGATCCCTTGAGGTTTCAGGCTCTTCCTCAAAGTCAAAATGACCATGAAAGGGGACTGTTTCGAAGCAGTTCGGGACATCAAGTCAGCCACAGCAGCTTCTCTAAAAATATTCCTGCAAGGACTTCTAGGACAGCTTCAGAAAGTGGCTAGAAAGAGGGGACAAGTGTGTTCCAAGCAAGAGGGGGCGTGGGTGGGGGTTAATGGCGTCTGTAACAATATTGTTTGTATTAGAATATTCATGGTGTTTTTTACCCCATCTCCTGTATGTTAGTTGGATGTGATGGTACATGCCTGTAATCCCAGATTCTCCACACACTATAACAAGATGACTAAAGGTTCAAGGCCATGCTAGGCAACTTAGCCTAACTCTGTCACAAAATTAAAATAAAAAATAAACAGTGAGCATAGCTAAGAATCCCCTCAGTACCAGCACCATGAAAGTATACGTGTTACTTATGTAATATATACCCAAAATGTTGTACTATTTTATATGTCTTATGGTCTCACGTATTTACATGTGAATACATCTACAGTTAATTTTTTTTTTTTTTTTTTTGGCAGTGGGATGTGGAACCCAGGGCCTCTCCTGTGCTAGTCAGATGCCCCACCACTGATCCACACCTTCAGGCCCAAGCTGAAACTCATACTTCATGAATTACGTTACCCTCTCTAAATAAATCTAGATCAACTAAGTTGCCTGGGTGGCTTTAAGTGGGATGGCTCCTATCTGTGATCCTTCTTCAAAGGCCAAAGTACAGGGCACAGATAAGCTTGGTCCTCGCAATGCTTTGGCCGCGGTGCTTGCTCATTGCGCTGGCCCCCGTGCCTGGATGCCTGGCTTCACACGGTCTTTAGCACCAGCTCTTGGAGCCTCCCTAGGACCCGATCAAACCCAGCACTGGAACTAGGAACCTGCCCAACGCTTTTGCTCTGAGTTTTGTGTGTGCAAATAATTATGTCTGAGAGGAATGCCTTCCACACCACATGAGATGGGAGAGAGCTATAGGAGTGGCCATGTATTAGAAAATGACATTTGAGCATTTTGTGTGTAAACCATTAATTTCTGGGAAGGAACTCCTCTTACTCCCTGTGAAGTAGAAGAAGTCTGGAGGAACAGAGGAAATGTTAGAAAATGACATTTGCTTCTCTCCTCCTTTCCCCTCCCTTCCTCTCCTCTTCATTCCTTTCCTATTTTTTTTTCCTTTGTGGAGTAGAAAAATGGTGTGAGTGACACTGCACACAAAGAAGACAGGAGGAGGTTCAGTGAGTTATTAGGGCCACCGACTGAACACATGCAGAGTCCCAGTGATTCATTTGCAATGTGATAGGGAAGAAGATTGAAATAAGCTAATATATGTGTCATGGAACAGTAACATCTCAGACATATCTGGAATATTAAAATTATCATACAAATAAGGGCCGCATTTGTATCTTCTTGTGTCCCTCGTTGGGTCTACAAATAATTAATGTGAGTGCTTGAATTTCACATTTTCATTGAGCCTGAAAATAATTATCAAAATTATCATCTAAACTGTCTTATGCATGCACTGTGTGCTTTACAAATTCTGTCTCTTTCATCTTCACAACAGTCCTGTGAGGTAAGAAGTATTTGTCTTTTCATCTTCAAGATGAGGAATCTGAAGGTTTGCGAGGTTAGGTAAATTGCTAGAGTCACAAAGCTCATAATGGTGGTGGTGTCAGGTCCAGCTCAGGCTTGCGGGTGGGCTGTGAAATGTTCCATGGCTTGTTTCTCTTTTCATAAAATAATGCTATGAACTAAAGAAGGGGCACCAGCAAATGTTGCTGCACGCTCAATCTTAACAAGTAAGGCAAACTACTTCTCTATGGTCATGAAATTTTGTTGAACATGATGACAATTTAATAGATTTGATTCTACAAGTGCAATTATTTCATGAATGCATTAAATGATGATGAAGTGATCAGTTGTATCTTCATATATTTTTATTATAGGTACTTTTTAAATTTTATCGTTTGTCTCCAATCACATTATGTGTCTGATTCTCAATAAAGCACAATCCCTCTATACAGCTACTTTCTCTTACATTAAATATCAACCCCACCATTATAGAAAGTTGATAGACTCTAGCTTTAGCGAAATGAAGATTTGAGTCCCTACCCTTCCTCTTCTGTCTTCCTGTTCTTATTCTTAGCCACACTGATCTGCTTCTGTGTCCTTCACTGATTTCATCTCCCTAACACCTGACTTTTTCTCAGCTCAGAGATAATACCTTAGCGTAAGAGTTCTCATATTCAGTAAGGAAAACATTTCCAAGTTAAATTCTGAAGGCTCACAGACCTCATCAGCAGAATTTTGAGTGTGTAGTGTATTTATTTCTCTTTCCTTTTGCAGGAGTATCTTTAAATGGGGCCACTGCTGGAGATGCAGTGTAAAAGCCCTCAGGAAAAATGTCTGGCTCAAAATTTCCATGAATTCCTGTCTGCAGCTGAAGTGCTAGAATTTTTAGAGCTTTATAGCCTGGGGCAAGTGAAGAAAAACTTCCAAACTAATTCTTTCTTTCAGTGGTCTATCTGAATAAGCTTTAGCAGTTTATTTTTTTTAAATGAGGGTGCCCTGGTTCCCCCATCTCTTTCACCCCACCCATACACTACAGATAGTTAAAACTTTCATACCCCATTGTGCATGGCCCATCCAACCTTTGGAACTGTTTCCTGCATTTGGAGTTGTCAGAGAACATGGCTCTGATCTTTTTCCAGTTTTCCTTGTTTCTATGGTCTTAGCTTTTGGTTTCAAGGTTTTCTCTCGTCAGCGTTCAATGGGAGAGGAAAACTCAGCAGCCTTCTGTCCTAACATCTGCCAACAATCACATTACTGAACGATTTTATTGGCCCATACAGATGTAGTTTCCTGCTGGGTACCTCCTTGGGCTTTTCATCAGCCTTTTCCTCTTTCAGTTATTGGGAAAGACTGAACGAATGCTTGGATGAAGGAGCTAAAATGGGAAATATTCAAAACCAAACAAACAAATAAACTGGGATTTGGCCAAGTGTAAGTGACAGCCTGATATAAATCATAAACCATGGATAATTTGAATTTATTTTCTTCTCTCCAGTAGTTTATCTTTCTGGTATACAGGGAAACATTCAAAATAAATCGAATGTAGCTAAGCTATCAGTGACTTTTTGTCAGGAAAGCCAGGGCATTTTGCTTTTACTTTAAAAAATCCACAGCAATTTTTGAAAATAAACAGTTGAAAATCCTAATCAGACAAAAATCCCAACCAAGGCAAGTTCTAGTGATTGGTGTTGAACCTGTTGGTTTGGCCCCTCTGTGGCATGTCCTAAGAATAACAGCACCATTGATTTAATCCTTTTCCGGCAGGACTTTAAGGGAAACTTAATTATATTGCCTTTTGTCTGTAGCCTTCCCCCAAGGTTTCTGTGATATTAGAATGCCCCCTTTAAGCGCTATGAAAAGAGCATTAGAGGATTTTCCTTCTGATTATTTCACAACATAACATAGCAGTTCCTGCTGCCAGCAAGCCCACACAACTGTTTTCAATAAACGAAGCAGTTTTTAATGCTTTCCATTTTATAAAGTGTAGATTAAACATTAATTAGTTGTACCTAAGCTTCAACATTTCCCTTTGACAGCAATCATTTTACAGCTAGTCCTCCACCAACACAAATCAGGCCCTACAATGCAGGAACAATGACACAGCTTCTCCTTAATAAAGGATGAGGGTGCTTGGCTTCTTCAAACCTAAACTGCTTTGCAATGATTTCATGCTGGGCAATTATTTTTATATTCCCTAAAAGGTGGAAACGTTACAGACATGAGGGAGTCTGTATTTTTACAGCTAGAAAAATCATATTCAGTGGGTATGGCTTTCTGGATTTCTCTCCTTCCTCTTCTCCAAACTCATAAAATTGAAAGTGGTCAAATCAAATGTAGACTAACCACAGAGGCCTCTACATCTTACGGTCACTAGTGTCAATTCTTGTCATTTTTGTTTACTATTATTGGCTTGTCACAGGCTTCATATCTCCAAAAATAATTGAAAATGAAAACAAACTTTTGTATGAGTTCTTTTTCTCCCCAGCAATGTGTCAACCTGGGAAAATACTCTCTTTGAAAAGAAAGCAGAGCTGACATATAATTGTTGCCTTCACCCCAGCTGTTCCTGACATTACATGCTGAGCTTTCCTTGGAGACACAAAACCAATTTTGATGTGACACTCTGAAAAGTCACCACTGGTTCTTTACAAATAGTTCAAGGTCAGAGAAATCTTGCCCTAGACACTTCCAGGTAAACCTCTGGAGGACTTTTCTTCCTTGGGGAAAGCTGTGTTTTTATTGATTTTGCAAATTGTAGACTTAGTCTAACAAAGAAAAACCTATCAAGAAAAAAAAAAAAACAACTAAGTACAAACTCAATGTTTTTGCATTGAAATTTTTTTAAAAAGCAATTCCAGAGAGCTATTTTACAGTAAAAGAGACAACACAATTTCCATGTGCAACTTTTGAAACTTATATACAGGAATAAATAAACTTGGTGTGATGTTTTATTAATGGAATACTTGGTGAAAATTTTTACTTTTATTACTTAAATATAAATCCAGTTCTTTATGAAAATACTGTCATTTAGAGTTACCCTATCCACTGTGTGGGCATTTTAATTTATTACTATTTTTTTCTTTGCTATAACCTTCCTTATTCAATCAGCAGCAAAGTACTTTAAAATATTCTAATAAAAATATATTTTGTGGTATCCCCACAAAACTAATTAATGTTTAATCTGTACTTTATAAAATGGAAAAAGTAACTAGGGCTGCTAATGTAAGTTTCCTTGCTTGGCAGGAACTTCTGAGATAAGAGAATCTGCTCTTATTTTGTTCTTTGAATCCTCTTATCAAGGGTAAAATATCTTTTTAGTTGTTATGGAGTTAAGTTGGCCGGTCCTCTAAAGAAACACAGCATTCTTATCAGAGAAAAGGATCAACACTCCAATGGTCTGATTTTGTTCCCAAGCCTGCTGACCACCTGAGGTAAACTCACCAAATGGGAAAATGGCTGATCTGACCCAAATCTTCAACTGGGCTCACGCCCATCCCACTGATGGAGCTTTTGTCCCCTGTTCTTTCATTTCAGCAGACAAGGAAATTCACTTACCTGTGAGGATTGAACTGAGGAAGATCAATTTCTGAATTAAATACCATTAGGAAAAAGGATTCACTAGGAAAAATGGACTCTTACATATACTCTTTTTCATAGTTATTTTTTAATAATATTCAACAGTTTTAGGTCAAGAAAAAACAAATTTAACTTTGTAAAGTGCATGTCGCACAATTACTGCTGTTTCAGAAGCAGAGCCATTTTTAGATTTCAAGACATTTCATTTATCTTCAGCTACTGTAGATAAATGGATGGATGAGTACCTAGGATGTATGGATGAATGGATATATACATGGATTTTCCACTAGTGACACCAAAAAAGTCTTTCCAAATGAATTTATGATATGATTGTGTCCATAAAGAAAATGACAAATACTATTAAATTTAACAAGTGTTTACTACATGTAAGAAACAGAACGACATTATATTTTCAGCGCAATGAGGAAGAAAATAGTTATGCATATGTTTAATAAAGTATGTATAATTTTATTAACATATTTTTAATCTAAACACTTCTACCTGAATTCTCAGCATACCAATAATTGATTGAACACGGCCTGTGTGTTGTACATAACTGTTCCCCACCGGAAGAGTGAAGTGTCAGGCAGGGATGTAGCTCAGAGGAGGGACCACACTTGGTGTGCATGAACTGGTTCCAGGTCCCACACGGCCAAAATACAGTAAGGTGAGGTAGAAGTGTTCGTATGGGCTATAAATGAAATAATTGAAATCTTAATCTTTAATAATAAATAAATACAGTGAATGGAATTGTAGAAAAAATTCCAGAGATCATTATTTTTGACTAATAAATTAGCATTTCATGGGTTTAGATTATGGGGTGTCCTATTACATTAAAAATGAAATATAGGTTTCATGATGTACCTCAGTAGTAAAGCACTCAACTAGTATCCAGAGCCCAGGGTTCAATCTCCACCATTTCAAAAAAACAAACCAAAAATGTGAGGAAAAATGAAAGAAAGAAAAAAGAAATAGAAAAAAGCAAAGCAAAGCAAAATGGAGGAACAAAGGAAGAAAGACCTAGAGAATGATGTTGGCATTATTAGAATGGCCTTATAACAGAAGGTTGGGTCAGTTTTCTTTTAAATAACAAGATTTGTATCACAATTTCTATTTTGAGCAGGAATAGAAGTGATTAATAAAATCAATCTTTCTGTTAGAGAGTAAAGAGGGTCATGATAGAAAGATTGAAAAATCTGCTGTCAGTGTTTGGGGGATATACAAGATGGACCCTAACAAATATACCAGGTTTCATAAGATAAGAAAAAGAGACAGGCATGGGTTAAAGAAACAGCCATAGTGATAATTACCAAAAGGGAACATCTGATGTGCAAGTGATTTTCACAACAGTGAATTCACATTATTTCATGTTTCCCGGAAAATTCACATGCATCTCAATATATACAATTAATTTACTCGCATAAGTAACATAACTAAGCTTCTATCTTACAGAATCCTAAAAATGAAATGACAGTGAAAACGTATTAAGTTCTAGCCAGTTAGAAGTTTCAAACTCAAATCTAACTAAATGATGTGAAGTTTTCCCTAATTCAGCCATGATTTATTTATGTTGAAAGTGAATAAAATATACAGGATATGCTGGTTCTGAGACTTGTAAAAAATGAAGAAGATAAATAATAAAACATGATTCTTGGTTAAAAAAAATCTGTTTTGCAGTATTAAATTCCCTCCTTGCAGTGACGGGGAGGTCTTCTGTTTGTTTAGATTAGGAATTCATAAACTTTCTGTGTGTGACCTCAGAGGCAGAGATGTCCTTGCCTGTCACCCTGAGAATACCTGACCACTGAATCATTATTGTCATTCTAACTTAATTTTGTTCATTTTCCATTCCAGGCTGTATCAGTTTGCTAAGGATGTCATAACCAAATCCTGTGGACTAAATGGCTGAAGCAACAAAATTTTATTTTCCTACAGTTTTGGAAACTGAAAACTCAAAGTCAAAATGTCAGTGAGTCTGGTTTCCCCTGAGGCCTGTTCTCCACTCTCAGTTGGGTGCCTGTATTCCATTTTGTCATAAATTTATGTAATGAAATATCACAGAGACAATGGAGAAGCAACACAGTGAGGCAGAAAGAAATCATGGTATCATCTGATTAATCTACTTCAACATCATTTCCTATCAAAATACAAACCTGCCTTGATCATATTGGGTTAGAGCTCTCTGTTCCACGCTGTGATGCTATAAAAAATAGTAAAGACTGGGACATTTTTGAAAGAATAGAAATCATTTTCATACATCGTTTGGGGAGCTGAGAAGAACAAGATAACACCAGTGGCCTCTGCTGAGGATTCCCATGCTGTGCCTCCACATGGCAGATGGCAAAAAGGAGAGAGAACGCGAACACTTTCCCTGCACAAGAGAGAAGAATCAAACCCACTCCTGGTAACCTTTTTGAGGGTACCTCGGAGGATACAATGCTCTTGACCTATACACCCCACACCGCCAGCGTTACCCCTGAGTTTTCAAAATCGCTGCATTGGCAACTCGGTTTCCAGCACAGGATTTCTGGGAGATACATTCAGACCCTAGCCAGGGCTCAGTCTAGCAGGTGATTTTAACAATCTCTTCTTTAATGACCTTCTCTACGAAGACACTCACTGTCTGAGGTATGGGGCGCTAGACTCTCAGCATTTGTGTTTGGGGAAGGCACAATTCAGCCTCGAAAAATTTTCTTCTGCCTACCTATAAAGTAAAAGGATTCCTATCTAAAATTTGTCTATATTAACAGAGAAACCTTCCACAAATTTAAATTATACCAATTTCAAGTCTAGTCTTGAGTTCCGTTAAAGCAACATTCATGTAACTTGGTATCACATCTTTTATCAAATGCTATTTTTATTCAATTTACAGGAAATAAAACCCCTATACTATATTGGTAGGATATATTCTCAGGAAAATTCAAATTAAATGATGAAACTGAAGTACGTTAAAATGTAGGAAGGAAATTTATTTTGTACTTCTTAAAAATGAATGCATGTGTGTAGTACAGACACAGATGTGCACAGTGGGGAATTAGAACATGCGTGGAAAGGATCTAGATCCCTTTCAATCCCTTTACATCCACGTTTATATTCATTTGATGTTAAAATTATCAGCATAAAGACGCTTGAATATTTATGGGGAAGAAGAAAATGAAAAACATCTTTTTAAATAATATGTGGGGCATCATTATGAAATGAGACACTCAGGCGAGAACAGAGAGGATTTTTACCTAGGTACACGGGCGTCGCCACTTGATGGAGCTGAGACCAGAAATGTCGATAGGAAATAAGTTTTTGGACAATTAAGGATCATGTTTACAACCCCGCACTTTAACAAAATAGAAGCAGCAACTCTGGTGTTCATCAGTAGGACTTGCCAAGTATTTCGGGTTCTTCCTTGGGACAGAGGTAACACTGCAGCTTCCAGAATCTGGTGTTGTCCCATAAGTTATTTTGGCCAAAAAAAAAAACAAAAAAAAAGGGGGGGAGAAATGGCAGGTGCCTCCACTGGAGCCCAGCTGTGTACCATCCTGGGATCATAAAGGGAGTGGGGTCTCTCATAATCTGAGTCCCTAAGTGAGCAACACACAAAGCAGAAACTCACCCGAGTCCACCTGCCTTCCGGCTGCTGGCTAGGGGAAAAAAGTCCTCTAGTGCTTTAGGTTCCTGAGCTGCCTTGATTGTCTATTTTTCTTGTTTTGTGTCATACCACAGTTTGGTTTATCCCATTCTCATTACTGTAAGTGTCTCTAAACAACACAGTAATTGTCCAAGCAATCACTGAATGATTAGAATCTCTTCATTAAAATGTGTAAAAGAACCAAATATTTTCAAATTAATTGTTCAATTAAACAAAAAGAACGGAATTAGCTGGTTGATGACAAACTGAAGTCTCATCCACGATGATCACACAGTAGGCTCACTTTGGCCGACAGCAGTAACATATGACATCATGCACATCTACATCCTTGTAGAAATAAGCAATGAATCACAGATTACTTAGTTTATACTTCACCAAAAGTGAAAAATACCATTAGTCTGTATCTTTCTTTGTTTATTCACTTAGGAAGAATCCTTACATTTCAGTTACGGTATATTATGTAATAAAATTTAAAACATTTGTTTTTGCAGTTTATATAATTGTATAATAAAGAGATATCAATTTATAGTGATCTGAACATCATTAGTACCAAAAAATGAAATAATCTCCCATTTGCTCAGCAAGGGAAATTAGCAAGGGTGTTTTCCTAGGTGTCTAGCAGCAAAATGAGAGGTGCTCAAAAGTGTCAGGCATAGAAAGGGTGGTTGCTTTATTTTATTTTCATATAGCTTGAAAAGAAATGAAAAGCCACAAATTTTATATCTTGGGACTGTAACTTCCTCATGTTTGTTTTTAAAGGTTCAGTAACTAAGGAGAAAAAAAGTTAGATAGCAAATTAAGTCATATTCACACTGAGTGACATGGGCACAGATGCAATTCTATTCTTTCCTCCTCGCGGTGTACTGCAGGTCACACCTCAGGAGAAAATGGAAATCTCCATGCCTCAACTTGACACATTCCATTTGGTTCCCCAACATGATTTACCTAAGTAGCTGTGAGTATGACACAGTTAATTTTGCAGACACAATGCTTTGTTTGATAGCATTAGCCTTGTATGAAAGTATCCTCACCCGTTTCCTAAAATAAATATTGTGAAGTGTAAATATAATTAAAATTTCAGGCTGTATTCATCTCTACAGAATAGGGAAGCATCCCATAAATAAATACTTTTATTAGATATAATGAATAAAAGCATTACAAAGTATGTGCAATATTTTAAGGATGCATTTTGCAGAAATAGACTTTCGGGGTCAAACACAAGGTGGACATTATTCCTGATTAAAGAAGGCATTCGGTCTTAATAAAATCTCGAATGAAATGGAAACTCTTGAACACGGCCTACACGACTATGAGAACTTATCAATTCAATTTGAACTTTTCAATTCAATTTCATAACCTTTTCCCTTCATTTATTTTTATTAAGCCACATTGCCTTTCTTTCAATTTCCTTTAGATATCTGCTTTCACTCCCATATGAGAGCCTCTGTACCGCTTAGGACCCCTCATGACTGACTCCCTCTGGGCCTCCACTCTCAGCAACAAGGTCACCCCGAACAGGTTGTGTTTCATCTTCCAATTGGAGCAAATCTCTTTCTGTTCCCACTGACCTTCATATGAAGTTATTGTATTTCCTCCTCATCAATTACCATTGTCACAGGTTGTTATATTTATTTTTAACAGTTTATAAATTGCCACCCTCACCAACACAATGGAAGTTCCAAAGCCCAGGTTTTCTCTGTCAAATTAACTAGCTTATTGTGTTCCTGTTAGATTGGTTCAATAAAAGAGAGAAAAATCTCTTTTATTTCTCTTCTTATTATTTTCATGTATATGTTTTATCAGCAGTTCAGAGTTACTTATACTCCCTTAGTTTTTACACAGAGTCTGCTTATATCAAGTTCATATTACTTGTATTCAATAAACATGATTATATAAATTTACAGAAAGTTCATTTGGAAAATAATGGTAACCTATACTGTGTGTAACTGGTATGGAATCTAAAGTTCTATAGTAAGCCTTACTGGTGACTTTGCTCATAGTTTAAAATAAGGTCATTATCTTTCTTTCTGTGTTATCTGAAAAAATAAAATAATTTTGGTTACTTCTTTGTTCTAGTGAGATCATCATGATAAGTTGCTCCATAGACATTTGGCCTTTGGTAGTGGGTGTTTTTATATGCACTTTTTACCTTTATGCTGATTATTTATATTTTAGAAAACTGGAAAAGAATGTAAACATTATGTACTACACTCATGTGCTAATGGAAAAGAAATAAAACACTAAAAAAATAAATCTGAATAGTGTGTATATGATGTATAAATAGATGTATTTAATGGATTATAAAAGAATTTCAATGTTTAACTGATATATTATTTGCTGCTATCATTTGTTCCAAATGTTTAGACTACTTTGAAGGACATTAAGCACAATTAAATTATACTGTGTGCTTATTATGCTAAGCAGTAAAGGATGACATCTGTTTGGAACTAATATAATAATATTATTTAATCATCCTTCATTTGTAATAAACATGTAATGACTTCATATTAGTTCTTTTATTTTGTGAGATATTAAGGAAGATTAGAAAACAGAGAAATAAAATCAGTAGAGAGTGAATACTTTCTCTTACACTCATATCTGGCAATAGTTTTCTCTTGGAATTATATTTCAACTGAAGGATAGCACTTTGGTAAAGGGGAAGCTGGAAACACCTCCTCCATAAAAATATGAAGAATCAGTATGGAAAGATGAGAAAACTGAAAGATCTTGAAACCTGGGTCCTACGTACAGACAGTAATGTGGTGAAGATAGTTTGAAAGAGCAACCCGGGGAAAATTAAACATTAAGGAAATGCGTTTTGAATTTGATTTTCAAGAAGAAAGATTTTCAAGAAGATTGTTTTATTGAAGGTCACTGAGGGAGCTAGTATCCTCAGTTAATATTGTGCAATTAATAGCGTGTAGCATTGCTGGGTGAGGTGGTTCACACCCATTAACACACCCATCTGGAAGACTGAGGCAAGAGGTTTGCAATATCTCGGTCTGGAAATCATGGTGACTTATGAAGAACGTGTGTCACAATAAAAAATAAAATGAGTTGGTGTGTAATTCAATGTAAAGGCATTGGGTTCAATCTCCAGTACCAAATAAATAAATAAATGTTTAGTTAATGTGTGAATCAATGTGTTGAATAGATAGACTAACAAAGAAAATAATAGTTTACATAAATGATATCTTGGTTATTTTTTCTCATTGCTAAGACAAACTATCCAACACCCCAAATTAAAGGATAAAATGTTTATTTAACTCACAGTTTGTAGAGGTTTCAGTCCATAAGAAGCTGGCTCCCAAGCAGGGTGACATGGCAGAGTGTCAACAGTTCACGGCAGCAAAGGACAACAAAAGCAAAACGGGAATGAGGACCTATATTGTATGCAAACTATCCACCCTAGGGTGGGTGGAGCACTCACATCACCTCCATGCCCTCTTCTTGCTTAGGCTGAGGATGTTTACAAAGTAAGACCCTGGCCCATCGCTGAGTCTGCTTAGTTAAACTTCTAAACTTCTCAAGTTGACATAGTGAAGCAACCATTTCAATATGCTAAGGTATAAACAGCCATCCCAGGGCACAGCCTCTACATCCTAGGCTGTAGAACTTCTGAGTCACTTCGTTAAGCTTCTAAAATCACTTTGACACAATGCCTCAACCATCCTAAATGAGTACACCCCAATCATAAGAAACTTTCTGACAGTGATACGCAGGGAGAATCAGAAGAGGAATTGTAAGCCACTGTAAATATTATTAACTGACGATTGCTGTTGGAAAGACTAAATAAGTACTAGGGATTTGATCCAGGGCAGTGGCAGATGTACCTGGACTATGGGAGGACAGAAATAGGCACAGTGCGGAAGGAAAAACCTGAAACCTTCTCCAGGTTGTACATTGCTAAGGTAAAGGGAGAACAAGAACTAATCCAGCTGTAAAGTTTATTCTCAGAGGAAACTAACAGAAATAGTATGTAGAAGTGCAGTGACCACAGTCATAACTATGAAAACTGCTGGCACCGAGCAAGGCAACTGAAGCAACTCCTTACTGCAGAAAGAACTCCAAGGCTAGCTGAGTGTTAGCTTGTTCAGAGATTTTTACCTGGCCACAGCACGACTTTTTCCAAGGGTGAGGATAAGTAAGAAACCCACTATGTAGCTAAGGAGCAGAATAAAGAAGTACCCAGACTCGGACCGGTTTAGGTGAGGGGAGCACACAGCTGCAGAACGCCGCCCCTGGATAATCAACTAGAGAGATGGCAAAGACTGAATGAAATTAGAAACTAAATGCAGAAGATTGGGCTGGGTTTAGGGTGTACTCAATGTGCTGAGTTTTGTAGCATCAGTGGGTGTCTGGGTTGTATATTTTTGCTAGAAAAATGGAAAATATGGTAGTGCAGAGCAGAACACAGGCTGGATTCCAGACCTAGCATCTGTCAGGAATTAAGGGCTTCGTGAAGTATACCCAAGCCCTGATGCATTTTGACTATGAAACTATTTTGAAATATATCCTAACCCAGTAGGGAAGGCTTTGACTAACAGAACTGAATGAGGAATATTTGTGAATGATTAAGGTAGATAAAAATGTAGAAACTAAAAGCAGAGCTAGAGAATAATGGAAAAGAACTGTGAGGTCATGAACAATTGCAACCATCACATAGATGAAGGTTTGGCATGAGAAGGGCTGGAAGACAAGGCTGACTTACATCTTCAGCTTAGATGAAGGGAAAAAACTAGCAGAAACAATTGGTCATCAGGAGAAACTGATTTGGTGCTGAAATGTACTAAGTGGCGTAATCAGTAAGATGAATTGAGGTACACGGTTTTAGTCTTAAATATAGGATTGTAACAACAAAGACAGATCATAAGTAAAGCTGAAGCTATGCAGAATGAATGAAATTGCTAAAAAGCAGAACATAGAGAAGAAATAGAGTTGGTGAAAACACACATGGGGGGGGAAACTTATCAACTAGCATCAATAAGGAGGGCAAAGAACGGTTCCAAGAACAGCTACGTGAAGACAGTGAGAAGACAAAGTGACTGATAAGGAATAAAGAAGCAGCTTGGCTCAGGGCCATTGGTGCACACTGCAAATGCAGAGAGAAACTGAGCACAAAATGGAAAACTTATTTCACATGATACAAGGTTACTAAGTAGGTTGAAGCTTTGAGAAAGTACGGACCACGGCACATTGCTAGCATAACGTGCGAGGCAAGACATGCGTGCCAGGAGCTGCCTGTTGATCTGACTTTTAGAAGGACACAGGATAGCTGGGATTAAAACAATCATCTTCTGTAAGACCTTTCCTCAGAGAACAACAGACCTAGCTATCAGAGCAGCAGAGAAGGAAGCAGATTAATGGTACTGAGTACTTCGGTTCTTCAAGTGAGAATGAGAAAATCTGAAGGATTTTCACTTGACATCATCTACCTTATTTAAATTAGGGACAAGGAAATATTTCTCCGCGGAGGTGAAGAGAACAGTTCTGAGTACTGAAATGAAGTTCAGATGTTCGTTCTTTAAAAAAGCCACTTAAAGGACCTTGATAGGACACTAATAAAGGACGTGTGTGACTACAGAAGAGCTCTGGTAAATGTCTGAAACTTTTTCTTAAGCAGTTGAATATGCTGCAAATCTTTCTTCATAGGCAATTTTCACCTTTGAATTACTCTATAATTCAATGAAAGTAACATATGCACACGTAGTTTTAAATAGCAAATAGCACCAAAAACATTAACAAAGACCAGGAGCCCCAAAGGGCACACGCCGAGTCCCACACACAACCCAAATGTTTACAACTAATTGTGAAATCATATTTTTACCACTTTTTGTTAACACACTGATTTATAACACTGCTCTTTTTTCCTGTCTCTCTCCTCTTCCTAATTTAGTTACATCAAAATTTGAAGTTCTCTCAGGTGGGAGAATCCAGACATCATACTCGTGTCTGTTTCTCGTTTGTAGAGAGATGTAGCCGAGATAACACCCCAGCTTTACAGATGAAGTTTCCAGTCTTCCCTTGAGCTCTTTCTTTTTTGTTCCTTAAATCTTTGTAAAATGTTTGTGTACAGTTTCACCGACAGAACTTCTAATGTGTATGTTCTATGAGTTTAGTAAATAATCTGTGATATGTCCATTTAGTTTCTACAAAAGAGTAAATATTCTTTTCAGGAACTTAAGTAAACATAGATTGATATAACTCCAATTGTCACCTTTGGATTTATGATTCTTCAATATAACTTTTGAATATTATAATCATAATTTTTTAAATATCACTCAAAGATAATGTTACTTGGATCAAATTATATTCAGTCCTCATAATGTTGTTCATTGACTTATTTAAAATTAATGCTTAAATTTGCTTTATTTTTACCATTTTTAGTGTTGTCACTTTGTTTCTCCTGGCACATATGGGAACCTATTTATTTAACATTATTTAAGATTAATTTACTTTGTGTGTTTATGTAGTTTATTTGCTTTTTAAACTTCTATTGTTTAGTTTTCAATCGCTATAAATTTCCCCTAGAAAACCACTGTTTCTCTAAACCACACTAGAAAATATTGCATGGAAAGCTAATACTACTGTTCTCCTGAGTCACTTGACTTTCTCTTGTTACTGTTATTCTATCATATTATTAGTATAACTTCAATGACTTTCTAAAATAAAGGTAAATAGGAAACACTTTCTGCATCATTAATTTGTAAAAATATCGATATTCCATGGTTAAACTTAATTAATACTTTGAGACACATAGACTTTTTGATAAAATTATTTTCTTTATGACACAAAAAGCATTACCTTTCTATGCATTTTTTGTCCCACTAATTTAACTGTGTAGCAAAGAAAATGAAAATTCTAGAAAATATCTGCAGTAAGAGGTGACTGTAAGCAGCTTTACTAAAGCTCTTCACTGAAGTCTCTGGCTTATTTATTTTTAAATTTCAAGTCAAGTTGATTGGTGCATTTTTGCTCTTTCGCAAATATATTCTACTTCCTGGTAATTGCTTTTTCTGGTTTTGTATGGCTTTCAAATTGATGAAGAAAACGAGTCTTCTTCCTGATATAATATAGATTTTGGTTATTTACCACATGCTTTCCAAAAGACTTTTCATAAAAAGAAATCATTTTCTATGTCAATCTAATATACCGTGGTGTGGGTATTGTATGATTTTACTAGCCGCACATTTTGAAACAAAAGAGCAAATCACTGGGATATAGTGGACATTAACTATACTAGAAATAATGAATATTAAAAGCATTTACCGAGTAGCTTAGAATAATGTATATGTGGGTTTATGTAGTGTATGGAGTATGGTCAAAAGATACGGTAAGTGCTGCTGCTGAGTCCAGGGAGCTGAAAGGCAGATCTTCAATCTGCAAAGCAGCACTTCGAGCCTTAGTAATCGCGTGTGGAAAGTTTCAGTTTGTTCAGGGCATTGGGTTGTGAGCTACAGACAGTGGTTGAGGGAAGAGGTATTTAAAGTGTACTGTAATTCGTAGATCACAAAGAACACATTAACATGAAGCGTGTTTTTACCTGTCAATAAGCGGTGAAGAAACACACACAATGTTAACCTGTTGTAGGAACGCTGCAGTGACTCCAAAAAATGGATTACAAGTGGCTCGTGCGATTTTTACTGGTTGCAAATTATTTGGCATTGAGGAGGACTCTGGGTGTCTTTCCATGTCAAAACCAAATAGAAAATCAAAAGAGTTATTAAAACAATTCAATGACATAAGTGATTTGACCATTGGGGCTATCCCCTGAGGATCTGAAAACCTTTTGTGATTCCATACAAAACTTTTTAACAACAGACTCGGATATGAGGGAGGTGAGTGAGTGTGAAATTCCTACCACACTTTTGACTGTTAAACAAAAACACCTACATTTGTCAATTTTATTAGAGTACACAATCAGAGTCATTCAGATATCAGCTCTTTAAGAAATGTCATGGGAAATGAAACATGCCTCTGGCTATGATCTCAAGGCCAAGGCTTAGAGTTCTTGATGGGAAACACAGTTTTCACTCGAAAAATGTCAATCAAGACCCAACGCCAAGGTAATGTTGATTGTGCTTTTTGATCTTGAAGGAATTGTGTGAGTTGAGTTTGCCCCCCAAAATACTACAGTGAATACAGAAAGCTCTGAGTAGTATGAGGGCTCATTAGCGTATTTAAGAAAAGACATGAGTTTAGAAGTGTCTGATAAATAGTGGAAAAGTTACATCTTCCCTCAGGACAACACACCACGTCATACAACTGCTGCCCAATAAAAACAGCATTGTGCGCTCATGCACGTTTTTCAGCAGACCTAGTGCCACGTGACTTATGGATTTTTACTAAAGCCAAAATAACTATGAAAGGTAAGCATTTTGCATTGTTTCAAAACATTAAGGCAACCATGGAAAGACACTGAGGAAAGAGTACTTACAGAACTGCTTCAGAAAGAATCAAGAATGGTGGCTAAGTGTGGTCAAAGGCGGGTAGAGCATTCTGAGAAGGAAAATGTCTACCTTTCTTTTGCTGTGATTTTTTTTTTAAATTTAAACATTCACTGTGCATGATTACACTGTATATATTTTGTGTTATAAAATGTGTATATTTGCAACAATAATTATTTTTAAAATATTTTCTTCGATCTTTTTTAAAAAAGGTTTCCCTGAATAACATATTTCTAAGCTTAAATAAATATGCATGAGAACACTCACTGAGAGTTGCTGGCTGAGATAGTGCTAAAGGTATTGGTGTTACAGCTTAGGGAAAATTTCCAAATAGACTATCAGAGGAAAAATTTTTCCCGCCTGGCACAAGGTAAATTACAGGTGCACCAGTCTTAATGTGATATGGCCTGTGAGACTGGAGACATTTGACAAGACACCAATCGAAAGCCACTGGGAGTGAAGGTTCACAGATTTGTTTAAAGGTAATTTACTTTTGACTTCATTCCAACTTTGAAAATCTTTCCCCAGGCAATAAACATTAGAAATTTTATTATCATTGTCTCAGCCTTCTTCCTCTGTGGAAATCATAGTTTGTCTCATTGTAGCCGAGGGCAGCCTTCGTGGCTTCCTTGGGGAAATGTGTCCCTGGTCTGCAAGAAAAGTCATAAGGTTAATCTGGTATTTGGAGCTCCTTTCCCCACAGAGACTAGTTCTTGCACTAAATTATAACTTTTCCATTATCTAGCCTCCTCATTAACATTCTTTGCATTAAAGTCATTCAAAACACTGCGTATTCAACAATGAATCTGCCGTTTGTTTTGGGAGCATTCTCTTCTGCAGTTCCTCTGTATTTTAATTGAAACGGTTTCATTTCCTGCTCCATTACAAACCCTTGGATGAGACCTGCACAAGAGTAGTCAAAGAGCAAGGGCTGCTACATAGTGTGCACCTAATACAGTTTTATGAATGAGAATTTTTCTCCTATTTATCTATATATTTCACTGACAAATGATATCATTGCAGGAGTATTTCTTAAAATACTCTCTTCACCAGGGCACTACAAAGAGAGAAATGCCAACAATAACATAAAATTTAAGAGTGTTGTGCTCAAAAAAGTGGCCTATTTTCTTACAGACCAATCTGTGGTCATAAAAGGCTCATATAATTACAATATAAATAATAAAATACTATTCTCAAAATTCCTTTTGTATGCTTTGTTTCCCACATTATTTCACTATGTCTTAGAGAATGCACAAAAGAAAAATGCATAATAATTCAGATGAAAAATGAGATCATTTTCCAGGAAGCAAGAGAGCAGAAAGAGAAAAACATCTCACGTGTGTGTATTTTCTCATATAACTATACCCTCGATGCATCATGCCTTTGAGCATGTGTGAACCAGGGGATGATCAGAAATTTAAGTGCTTAGAGATACTTTTGCTAGACATATTTTATGTAGGAAATCAAAGACTCAGCAACTAGAAGACAAGCCCAGGTTGAGTGTTTAGAGAATTAGGAATTTCAAGAAGTACAAGTGGCCGAGGCCATTGACCCCAAGTGACTCTCACACCAACATGGTTGAGGAAGAACTGGGAGCTCAGCGAGGTTGTCACTGATGACTTAAGCTCTCTGACTGGAGCCTCTTCATCCAGGGCCATTCTCCACAGGTACTGAGGTGTTAAGAGATTACAGAAAGCTGTGTCTCAGGCCTCCCACCTTCATGCCCAAAGCCTCAACAAGTGACAGTGATGCTGAGCTGACAAGAGACAGTCCTGCAGATCATCACCGTGTGCCAGAGATGGAGGAGCCACAGAGGTACTCCATCTATTTTAAATATGTGGTTGGTTCATGAAGGTTTGATGACTTCTAGTGGTCAATGTGAGTTTGGGTGTACATGTATGTAAGTTATCACACATAAGACTATAGATACATATGTGTGTCTACATATATGGAGAAAGAATCAAATAGAGTAGGACTTGTAAGATTCTATAATATGCTTATGTTGTGTTATTTCATGTCGTGTAATCATTACTGCAATATTTATATTACAGATCAAGTAACTAACACTCAAAATACAGATCTGGTCCCCAGTCATGAAGCTGGGATTTTTAACTCAGTTCTGCCTAATTCCAAAATGTATCCTTCTAGCCAGTGACATGTAAGATAAGTACATTTTAAAAAGTGAGCCAATCACCTCTTAGATGAAAGGAAATAAATACCATTTTTGCTATTCTATTAATTTTTACCTTTAAATATGAGGAAAATTCTTTATTTACAATTAATATGCACATTTCAAGAAAGGCTTATGATTGTTCCACAGATACCCCAAGGAAGAATGGATGTTCTAAAACTCAACAACAACTCTGTCCATTTCTAGTATTTGTTGATATATCTGGTTTAAAGTATCACATATAATATCACTTTAGCAAAACATAAGATTCTAAATATTGAATTTTTACAATATTTTGAAAACCAATGTGCATATCTTTTAGGATCACTGGACAATTCTTGGTTAATAATTTAGACTTTAAATTTAAGAATGAATTTCAAGACTGTGTAGGATTGTTTGAGGTAGAGGAAACTCACTACACCTCAAAGTGCAGAGTAAAGTAGAGAAAAGTGTTTCCAAAAGACTTTGAAAAGAAGTCAAAAAAAGTAGTAGAGTTAAAGCTTGAGAAGTGACTTGCATTGGGTGAGACCCAAGAGCTTAAAAATATTCTTCTTCTTCTTTTTGCTGTCTGTCCTGATGCTGACATGCAGATAAGGGCTCTGCAGGTGTTGTGGGAAGCAACATCCCTAAAGAGTCTTGTCTTTCCAGTCAGTGAAAGGAATCCACACAGGAGCCCCTGTGACAGAGATGGTGTGGAGAGTGTGTTTTCCTCTTTCTTCCCATTCTTGTTTCTGGAAATCCTATTCAAAATTCCAAATCCTGGGGGCTGAAGTCAGCCCCAGAAATGAATTGCAGGAGCCAGGGCAAATAAAACTCAATCTGTCTAGATGGATGGAGCGATGAGGATTTATTATTATAAGAAGAAGGACATTGAAGGAAGCACTGTGGGGGGTAACAGAAGGACTGGTTCTAGCCACACATTAGCTAAAGCATTGGACTGACGCCTTAGCTGCAATTCCTCACAATCTAGAGAAATTATAAAAATCTTAAAAGTGTAAACATTCTATACTTACAATGTTTCTTGTTTAAAAATCTCACCAAGATTTAAAATAGGTGTTCATTATCTTTTTGCATTCATTCATTCACTCATTCCACAAGCATGGGTGGGGCATGTGCAATATTTGAGACACTGGACAAGAGTGGAAAACAGGAGAAGGAGGAAGTAGAGCAAAAAACAGGAAGAGAAAGAAGAAACAGAGAGAAGGAGAGGAATGGCAATAAGAAGGAGAGAAAAAGATAGTCAGGATGGAAGAAAAAAAATAAAGAATATCAAATGTCTACTGTAAAGGATCTTATAGTCCCATGAACCAGGATGATAATGAGCAAATAAGTAAATAATTGTAAACTGCTGAGTACTAAAAACAAAACATATAGGTTACGTAAAAGAACCACAAAGACTTACAGTGCAGCTCAAATTTTATTGTGCAGCAAGGAAAGCCTGACTAGCAAGTGGTTTTTGTGAAATACCTAGAAGAAATGCAGGAATAATCCTAAGGAGCACAGTGGATGCCCCACCAGGCAGAGGAAAAAGGAAGGCCCTGAGTTCTCTGTGGCGAGTCTGGTCTGTAGAGAACCCACAGAGGGCAAAGGACCGGAAAGGGTGCAAGGCCGGAGGGAGACTGAATGGAGGTGGCCTGACCTCATTACTCTGCAGGGCTCTGAGAAACCAGACCTCATGTTACCGCTAGTCCGGCAACTGTGTGAAAAATGGATTAACCAATGATAAGAGAAGAGATGTGGAGAACAGGTAACAGGTAATATTTAAAATATTTCAGATGAGAATGGAAGCGGGCTGATGGGGTAGCACGGCAGATAAAACTGAGTCGAATTCTGAAAGTAATTTGAGTTGAACCAGCTGGTTTGTGATGTGAAGAGGAAAAGCCCAAGCTGACTCTGTGTTTCTTGACCTGCATACCTAGACCAGTGGATTTGAGAAGCTCTGCAGACACAGAGCAGGATCAGTGTGGGAGGCTGTTAGGGACGCAAGTCTGGGCAATGTAGGCTTGAGAAAAGCATTCATTGTAGGAGTGGTGATGGCAAGCGCACTTGGAAGAGAGTGTAGAGCTCAAAGGAGGTATCAGGACCGGCACAAGTGCACACACGTCCCATGCACACTCAGACACATTTGGGAGTCTTCTGCCAATTGAAGGAGTGAGTATCCTCTCAGCATGGCCCATTTCAAGTTGCCAGTGTAAAATACCAAATAGAATAGGGATGGAATAACACAAATGGGTCCCCCAAGCTGCTAGAAGTAGGTTGCGGCATG
This sequence comes from Hydrochoerus hydrochaeris, assembly GCA_004027455.1. Lineage (NCBI taxonomy): Eukaryota > Metazoa > Chordata > Mammalia > Rodentia > Hydrochaeridae > Hydrochoerus > Hydrochoerus hydrochaeris. The sequence goes on from PVLA01008712.1 coordinate 30,734, forward strand.
TCACTGGCAATTGTAGGATCACATGAAGTGTGATCAGAAAATACAGAGAATGTTGAAATTAAAAAAGAAAAAATACTGAAGCAAGAGACATGTTGTTGTTAGTCCTCAAACAAACATTCCCTGTCCTTTTCAGTGCATTTATCCCATCATTCTTACCACTTTCTGAAGCAGTCCTGGAAGACTCTTTTCTTGTTTTTAGCTGGGCTCTCATGGCTGCCTTTACATCACAAATTGATTCAAAACATTTCTATTTCATAGTCCTTTTGATTTTGGGGAAGAGCCAGAGGTTACATGGTGCCAAAGCTGGTGAATGACACAGAAGAGGTCACACAGTCATGCTTTTCTCCCCATGTTTCCAGGGTATGATGCTAAAGTTTGATATCCCACATAAAGCTACTCATGAAGGATGACTTTGAGAACTACTCCAGAAAGCGACAAGGACAATGGGACAACTGTGTTCACGGAGAAGAGGAACACATTGGAAGGCATTAATGGCAATGTGTCTTTTAACACTGATAAATCGAATTTAAGCATTACTGCATACTTTGATCATTCCTTGTAGAGCTTAGAGATTATTAATTTCAAAACAGGCTCAAATACTGAGCTTCAAAGAACTAAAATACTAAGGAGCTAGAGCATAGTAATACTTCCATTCATGAACAATTCAGTTCTCAAAGCAGAGATTTTGCTTCCATTCGCCAACTCCACATTGGTGACAAACAAAGCTATGGTTCTCTCCCCACACAAACGCAAATGCAACCATCTTCTCCTACATTGAAAAACAAATCAAGTTTATGAACAGGGGCACCACTGAATATGGAAGACCAGTAGAGACCCAGCCGTACCCAGCACGGCAGGATGAAATGTGAGGAAATCAAGCAGTTCTGAGGAACCATAGCAGAAAAGTGTTTCAAGAGAATTCAGCTATCAGTTTTGTCTAATGCAGATGACATGCGAGGCTGGGTGAGAAGTACAGCTGCAGCAAGGTAAAGCAACTGGTTGGCAAATAAGGGTCTGAAGGGCTGAGACACAAAGCTGAATGGAGTGGTTTCAAGGAAAATCCAGAAGGGAATTTGCACATAGCAGGTCTAAACATGTATACAGACAATCCCTTTGACATGCTTGATATCACATTAAGGAGATCTGGCCAAGGAAGGGAGAGGAGAATAGAACTGAGAAGATATCGATTGTGTTTGCTAACAAGAAAATAAATGAATGGATGAACCATCAAATAAGGAGCAAGACTTCCAAATAGTATGAAAAGATCACAAATATCAAGTACACTAGATCATTACAAGACAAATGTAGTAAACAATACTTTGGGGAGATAAGTTTGAAAACCAAGCATGACAATTTAGCAAATGATTTCAAACAACACTTTAAAAAAAACCTGAATATTGTCGTGCTTTTGAAAATTTTAACAAACATTGAAACAAACTAGACTAATAAACTGAAAATAAGTGCAAACTTTACAATCCTGTACTCAAAGAGTATAAACAATAATTCTATTTACTTGATTATGCTGCAATCAACAAATAACAATGTTATTAGAATAGTGTAATATTTATAAAAGTATCCTATTAAAAGAAGGCAAAATCATTTCAATACAATGTTAATTTTATAGAAACTTTTCATTTGAATTGATAGAATATAAGCATATTAATTAAAATGCAAAATAAACTGGTAAAAAATGAATAGATGACAGAGACAGATGCAGACAGACAGATTTACCGAGTGTGTTGTGGCCTGAATGCTTGTCTTGCCTGTGTTCATATCCAGTGCCCAGAGTGTTGGTATTAAGATGTGGTACCTCTGCGGGGTTGCTGATTGCGATTAGTATCCATGTAAAAACAGGACTAGAGAATCCTTCAGCTGCTTCCCTAGCCAAGGGCACATCAAAGACACCATTGGGAGGCATATGTCCTCAGCAGGCACTGAATTTGCTTTTATATTTCATTTTATATTTCACAGTTTCCAGAAATATCAGCAGTCAATTTCTGTTGTTTATAAATATCTAGTCTAAGGTATTTTATTATAGTATCCCAATGTAATAACACACTGTGATTGGATTTGAAGTTGGTCCAAATATGTTTTGCTTGTAAGGATGTACAGTCACACTTTGGGGCGAACACTGACTGCTGTATGATTGTCTCTCTACACACACTATCACTTTTTATTAGAAGGAAACTGAAAATGGTGACGGAAGAAGGGAAAGAGCTAATGCACTGTTAAAGACATTCAAACAATGCAGAGTGAGCATGATGTGGTGGGTGGTACCCGGAGTTCCAGTCTCCTAGGAGGCTGAACCAGGGGGGTCGCAATTTCCAGCCCAGCCTGGGCAACATAGCAAGTTAATGAGACCCATTTCAAAATGAAAAACATGAAGAAAGACTGGGATAGAACTCACCTGGAGAAAAACAACCATAGAATAGGATGCTTGAATCAATCTCATTTTACACTTTCCTCAACGGAGAAAGTCGTGTTTAAAGCTCACCACAAGCGCTGTCTCTATTCAGAGTCCTCTTCAACTGACGCACATGGAGATGTTTTAGCTGATGGGGATTTTCAGGTGAGTGGATTGATAGGGATAAAGTTACAGGAAAACCACAGCTTCCTCCTCCATTTCTCACACAGTCCTCCCTGACAAGTTCCTCCACCTCTGTGGAGTTGTTCCAGGCTCAGCCTGAGGAGACATCACCATACTTCAAAGCTTCACTTACCAACCTCTTGCAATGTACTTGTACACATTTGTACCATGAGGAACGGTTGTAAACCTGTTTGTGTTTCTGTATGTCTCACATGCAAATTTAGGAGCCAGAGTGGATTTTTTTTTCTTTTAGGAAAGATGTGTAGAATTAAGGGAGAAAAAAAGAAGAAGAAAGGATAGCAACTACCTGTTTGTAAAATTATGTGAAGAAAAGTAGGGACAAATTTGTGGATTTGTAAATACATACTGTTTTATTTATTCCAGGGAAAGGGGGAAGAAAAGGAAAGGATAAGGTAAGATCATGTTCTGTAAAGAGAATGAAAGTAATAAACGCACTTATTCACTACTATATAATCTACTGTCCCATGATATATTAGCATAAAAGTCAGTATATTAACACTTAATTACTGTCAGAAGCAACCATAATTCAGCCAGTGTTCTCTGAGGTTCGCGGCCGGCCAGATCTTTTCCTCGGCATTGAGTATCCAGGGATGATCAGAAGAGTCACGATCCTGACCTACGCAGAGCTTTTCATCTAATGTTAGGAATTGACACTAAATACACAAGAGTAAATACGAATTTTCATATGTAATATAAAAGAAAGAACAAGCTATAGCAAAGATGGTGGAATAATAATGGAGGAAATAACAATGGGAGAGAAATGTAAATTCTATGGTGTAGGATGAGTGAGATGCTCCCTACACCAAGGCCTAGTAAAGGAAAGCACTAGATTATGAGGATAATTCAGTGAGACCAATAGCTAAAAGAACAGAGGTGTGGTTGTATCTTGGTGCAGAGTGGTACAAAATGAAAATGAAGCGAAAAGCAGAGGCTGAATCACGCAAGATTTGCTAGGCCAACACAGTGACTATGCTTATGTCGTGCTTCCTGTATCTGAGATATATTATACTTGCTTATGATTTCTTAAAGCACCACTTGGGAGAAGTGTATATGCACCTTTAACAACCCCATTCTGTGGATAAGCAACACAAAAGGCAAGGAGATTACACTGTGTGCGCTGAGTCTCATACACAAGAACGTTAGGTGGTGCTAGGAATGTGCCTCCACTATCAGCCTTTGCTGCCTCCACACTTGCGCCTGTGTTTGGAGACCTCTTGAAGAGTTTTGGCCTGTGTTCTCAACCTAACACAAGATGATTACGCAGTTCTAGGCAGTGGGGTAGTTAAATGTGCTTTAGCTTCTCAAAATAGTTTATTGGTTATTATAAAGCAAGTAGATTGGAGCCAGGAAAGAATGAATTGGGAAATGGAAAAAAAAAAAAAAACAGATTATAGATGTCAGTAGCTCAAAACAGGCATCAGTGTTACAAGGAGAAACAAACGATCTAGGGAATGTCTGTAGGTGAATCAACACAACTTGCTAGTGAATTACATGAGGGGAGATCCCAGGACAATTCGTAATGTCCTGCTGGAACAACTAGATGTACCCTTTCCTGATACAGGAAGGACATAGACTAGAAGCAGTCTGTCCAATGTATGACATTTCATGAGCAATGGCTAATATTTTCCTGTAATATTCAAATAGGTCATTGTATAAGTATGTATTTCTGAAAACACATTGGGGACAGAGATGCAAATTTAACATGTCAGAAAATATTGATGGCAGAAATCAAGGAGAAGGAATTTACTGTCCTGGAAGAAGGTGTAGAATGAGAAGGAAAAGAAAGCACAGCATTGAACGCTTGCTGAAACCAACACTGAGGAGATTGTGAAGGAGGTGTTTCTATCCATATAAGATTCTTCTTTTTCTCTCTGAACACTTTCCCCACTCAGTCTCTGCTCTTTAATCTGGCAATGTGGTGCGCTTGGGCAATCCTTGAACTTATAAATCAGTCCTGAAGAACAATGGTCATGGTTGATCAATGTTCCTTAGAAGTTAAATGAAACATTTAAGCAAGCGGTGAGTAATATCTCCCTAGAAGACCTCCAGAGTTCGTTCTTCCATGACCTTGGCTCTGTACTTCTCCCTCACAAGAGCCTTTCTTGCAGTAAAGAGCCTCACTAAAAGATTGTTAAATCAAAGAGCAGAGCCATTTCTGGCTGGCTGTGGTGTTTATAGATACTTTGTTGTGGAAATGCTGGGACTTTCTGTCTTTAATCTTAGTCTGCCAGCCTGACAGCTTTGAAATTGCTGCAGAAAAGTTCACAGAAAGAGATAAATCAGTATATCATCTGCATAAAAAAAAGACAATGAATCATCATGGTAAATAAGATAACCAAATGAAGCATGAATGCGGGAGAAAAGCTTTCCTAGGAGGCTCCATAATAAAACAAGGGGATTTAGGAAATTTAATGAAACAAAAGCCATATAATTATGAAATACTGCAAAATTTCATCATGAAAATAATGCACATACACAAATCTATTCATATGCTTTCAACATTTCCTGAAAGTCTCAGGACACCTTGAAGTACTGTAGGGAAATAAAAATAAAAATTCTGGGTGTACAGAAACAAGTTCACTGTAATAAAATAATAAGCTTCTCCTCCAGATAAGACTCGTTAAAGGATCAAATTCATTTTGGCATTTTTAGATCATGATTTGATGCATCTGATCCCAATGTTTAATTGAATCTAACAAAAAGAAAAAGATGTGACACATTAATTGGAAGGAAGATATCAAAACGTAGCAAAATTTTTGCGTAAAAGCAAGGTGGGATGGAAAGAAACCTGAAATCTGAGCAACTTTTCTACAGCTAAGGCAGCTCTTATACTGTAGAAAGCGTAACTAGCTACAATGACCTATCTATATGGATGCTCTTGAGGGCCGCAGAATCACTTAGGATTGTGACACAAGCCATTCTGTGAGTAAAACTTAATAGCAGTTTTGTAATGCCCCTTATGCCCTTTTAGTGATGAGAGGTGCTGTCAGATTTTCAAAATACACTGTAGAACCTGAAATAGGCAGATCAGAATCAGCAGATGATTCTCCATCAGGGGAGAAGATGACACAGGCCAAGGTGGTCAGCAGCAAATGCCCTCGATTTACTCAACCGAAACATAAGAAGCAGAACAAATTTTTCATGGAAATCTAATGTTTATTTAGATACTATCACAATGCTACAACAGCCAGCAATAGAACTACAAAACCCAGAACAAAATGTAAGTGTTTGTGGGACGGGGTGGTCACCACAATGACAGCTTGGTTTTAAAATCACTTTGCAACTGAATAATGAATGTGAGTGAATCACAGTACCATTGACAAATGCTGCTCTTAAACACTGCTGCTACAGTGCTGAGACAACTAGCACTGAAGGGGAAAACTAAACTTGAAGAAAATAGTCCGTGTCCTTTAAGAAGCTGAGTGAAAATGTGAATGGGTTTGTCACCATACCGATTTAAAGGACAAAATGTGTAAGTTGGCTCATAACTTCCAAGGATTCAGTTCACTGTCAGGTGACCCCAAAGCAAGAACTTGGTGGCAAATTGGTGTGGCAGATCTGCTTAGTGCATGGTGAAGAGGAAACAGAGTAATGGAAGAGTGCCACAGAGGCGAGGGCCAGGGACCAGAAAAGGCACCCCAGTTACATCTCCATGACCTGCCAAGACTCAGGAAGAAGTGAGATGTACTTACCATGTAGGCAGCTTCAAGCTAATCCAGCTGACAATCCAACATCTGTCACAACAAGGTTCTAGAAAACAGCAGTCAGAAATTATCCACCTCAAGATTTATAAAGTAATCTCCTTTTCCTCACACATTCATTTTCTTTTGTAGACTTATAATTTGAATTTCTGGTGAGCATATCTGCACTTCACACCACACCACCTCATTTATCACTCTCAGGCACCAGTATCTGCTCTGTCTCCCTATATCGCATTTCCTCAAAATCTACCCTTTTGTCTCATATTAATGCAAATTTACAATTTGGTATGTTAACCATGTATGTTCAAACCAAATGGTTAGACTCAGTTCTCGGCTCTTCTATGCCAAAGGAAGTAAGTTTGAGCTATTCACAGAGTCTATCTGTATTTATTTCTTGTTTTATTAAATAAAAATCTCAAGAATATAACGACCAAGAGTTTGGTAAGAATGCCCAAGACTGAACATGGGGAAGAGTCCTCATACTAGCTGTACACCACCTCAACCAGGAATGGATGCCTCCAACGAGTGGTAAGACATGCATAAAAACTAGTAAATAAATGAAATGCCTTAGGAAATTTGGAACTAACATGCAGGATTTGAGAGAGTTTCTTTGTGAGGCCTTTGGTATAAGTCCAGATGAGAATGAGATTGTGGATATCAGTTACTCTCCACGCAGAATACTTTTTGTAGATCTTTGTCGCATCTTGATAATTTCCTGCCCTAGGAATTGACCCTTTGAAAGTAGAACCCACAAAATATGTCAGTAACCCACTTATTTCAAAAGTGAAAACCTCAGGAAGCAGATGCACAAAAAATACATTTTGTTCCCAAGAGCTTCAGTGGCCAGGGCATCAAATTAAGAAGGGCAAAATGATGACAGACCCCACAGCAGAGCTGGCTTCAGTCAGGCACCTACCAGCCACGCTCCAAGGCGGTAACAGCGTCAGGGATGCCTCAGCAGGTGAGTTCTGCAGGAAAGCCTTGGCCTTACCCCTGGAAACTTAACCTGAAGCTCGGTTCTGTCATGCCACAAACTGTGAGTACCAGTGTTCTTTTAATAGACACCATTTCTGCTTAACTGGCTACATTCGGTTTCCCTCTGCAGCAACACAGAGCCGTGACAAATGCATCCATTCATTGCCCGCTCACAGCCAGAAAAATGGTGCTCAGAGTGGTTGCACAAGCTGCAAAGAATAAACCCACAAACAGAATCTGAGTAACTGTAAAATCAAGAGTAAAGCGGCCATAAAACATCTCAGAAACAAGGAGCTCTCTCTATGTCTGTCTCTGTCTCTGCCCCTGTCTCTCTATTCTGGTAATCTCAGCTATGTTCAGTTAAGGAGAGAGAAAAAGAGAGGGGGAGAGAGAGGCAGATACAGGGAGAGGAGTCACAGTGACAGGAATGTTCATAGATACAGCAAGCGTATAAATTATGTCTAGAATGCAGTGGCAAATGTGTCCAGTATTCTATGTAGCTGGGAGGGAATCAAGGCAATAATCTTAGTTTGGAGGGTGCTTTATTGTGAGAGCCATAGCTTGCTAAGCCTAAAGAAAACTGAGACGTGAAAATGACTCTTAGCTCCCCAGTAGTTGAAAAACAAGAAACAGACCCAGAAAGTATCCATATCCTCCAACTATAGATGTGGCCAAGAAAGAGAGTGGAGAAAGAAGAGCCTTCAAAGTCATGGATGGGGGGGAAATCCCTGACAAAGAGAAACCAGGGCTGTCACAGAGCGCCCGGATCTGTCCCAATTCAATGAGACTCCGCATTGCTGTGGGCTGTCAACCACGATTAACTGACCATCTTCCTGCCTCAGACCAGGAGGACTTGCTGCGGTCACACCGTGTATTTGGAATACGAAAGAGAGGAGAGGACAGCGCAGTTACTTTTGGTTCATGCAGCAGGTGCTTCTGTGAATTGACTGTAAGCTCTAGACCTCTTACATCTGGTGCTGCATCCAGCGACCAGGCAAGACTGTGACTTTCTCCTTTGGAAAATAGCTTTATGTGGCCTGCACGCAGGAAAAAGAGCAAGCGTAACATTTAACGACCTGCTACTCATGATACCTGTTGTACATTTCGTTTCTTATTTACAAATTTGTTTTCTCATACCGGAGAAACAACGTGGTATAATAGACATCGTGAAATAGAAAGAATACGGTCAAATGGGAAGGGAGTCTAGGGATGGGGAGAGGAGAAGGAAGGAAGGGAAAAGAAAAATAAAAGATGAGAAAAGAAGGAAAAGATGGAAGCAATGCTTTGTGAATAAGGAGGAGAAAAGGGGTGGCACAGAGTATAGGGGGTGGGAAAAACGGAACCAAGTTATATCATGTCCCGGTTCAAATTCCCTGTAAAGAACGCGATGATTACATGTATATAAAATGCACCAGTACACTTGATTATATAAAATATTTAATGACTAGAAAAGCAGATATCGATAGCCAATATTGCATCCTAGCAGATTAGCAACCTTCCGACAGGTTCAGGATACAGTTCCACTCTCTGTGCTCTAGAAGTAAGTGGTCACTTAACTTCTCTGGCCAGTGAAATGAAGTGGTGATTTCAGAGTCACTTTCGGTAGAAAGGTTAATGAGCCACTGCCCGATTAATCCATTGATCTGTCTTCCTCTACCGGAGACAATGTTCAGGTAATAGTTCTTCTACCAGCCCAGAATCTGGAGTCAGGTAGGACAGAATCCAGCAACTTTTACTAGATGCATGGGAAGAGCAGGAAGAAAACCTGGGTCCTGTAAGCTGCTGAAGCCTGGAGGCTGTTTCCACACAGCGTAAGCGCGACGACTCCATGTCACCATCGCGAAGCCCCAACTGCAGTCACGCTGCAGAACTGCTGGCGAGGGGCACAGGGAGGAGCAGAGGTCCGCTCAGATTTTTATAAAAAAAAAAGAGAGAGAGAGAGAGAGATGCGCTTCAGTGGCTTTGGATAGAATATAAGAGCCAATGATACACAGCAGCAGAATAACACTTTGCAAATACAGGGAAACACCTAAGTACAGTCTTTACAAGCATCTGAGATGAAATCATAATATTGGTTAAGGTTTAAGTTTTCATTAAAAACACCACACACAATGGAGTGGGAACTCACCCAGCAACACGGTGCCTCTGCCTCTCTCTACGTACATTTGTAAGAAACCTACAGCCACATGAGGCAAAGCCAGGATCCAGGTTTGCTGGACAAGTGGCCAGGGATATAGCTCTGTGGCACAGATGCCCGTGTGCAAGTGCGAGGCCGTGAGTTTGATCCCTGGTACAAAAAAAAAAAGATATTTACTGAAAAAGACGTGGACAATAGTCCACTGGACAACAGTCTCTCTGAGTCAGAAATGTGTTAAATAATGTTAATTTATTTTACATTTTAAGTTGACTTATAAAGCGATTTTTAACAGTCAATCAAAGTCATATTGACAAACTGGAACGATCCTAAAACCACAGCCCAGATTTACCTGTTCATGAAAACACACAGATCACTGTTGTTACCCTAGTCCATCATGCTCCTTTTATTTTCTTTCTTAATAAAGCAGATACACAATCTATTCTAATGTACTTTATTCGCTTCTTAGCAGTTTAAAGTTTTTTGATTATAATACAAAGGTCAATCTATATCCAGACTTTCTTGAATTGATATAGATTTCTGCTTCCCTGAAATGGCTGATATAATTAAGAATCTAAAGTCATTTTTCTAAAGAGATAGTTTACCTAACACACCAAAAAAGTAAATATTTTACTTATTTATTTATTTTATCGGTGCCAGGGATCGAACTCACGATGGCGCACTTGCAAGGCAGGCACTTATGCCACTGAGCTAAACCCCCAACCCCCCAAAAAGTAAATAGACATAACAAAAAGGTAAATCAAAAGACATTAATATGAATTTTTAAAAACTGAAAAAAATTTTAAAATGATCATTTTAACTTAACAGAGTAGAACTAAATTTTTGTATCTCTAAATGAAGAAAAACTCCACGCACAATCTCATTTATGATTTTGATACAAAATTTCAAGGCACCACTGAGAATGTTTCAGCTTTATGAACCACATGCTTCTCCTTTGAATGCTTGGTTTTTATTTCTTCTCCCTAACTTTGCTACTTAAGTTTGATGTTAAAAGCTTAACCTGCAAGAACATTGCATTTATTTTCCATCTTACATAAAGAAATAAAATCATTAAAGTCCAAATGCATGTGGAAGTGGCTCATTTATATGCTTATTCTTGGGGACATTGAATCTTTCATTTCAGGTGACATGAATTTCTCTCAATAAGCATAGAGTGAACTGAGCTCAGTATCACTATGAGCAAAAGGAAAAGATGCCACTAAACAAAAGCAAGTGCAAACAAAGGTAAGCAGGAGTGTTTAGGGACAAAAGTTACTTTGTAAAGCAACATGAGAAGAATGTGTGGATTCCTGCTGTACCAGGCATTGAGTCTGTATCTTCTGAGTCATTATCAAATGTAGGACTTGAATAGCCATTGTTACATTCAATATGAAGGGGGTACAAATGACCTCTTGGGTTAATTTGGCAAGATTAGGGTACATCCCCAGCCAGTCCAGGGAAGTCTGCTTTGCAAAACCAAAGCTTTGTCCCCATATCGTTACCTCACCAGATCATGTCAGTCTGAATATCTGAGAAATAAAATACGTGAGGTTATTAAGTGGCAAGTTAGGACAAAGCACTGGTACTGAGTAGGAATAAGTGAAAGACAAATGGCAGACCTCACGTCACTGCAGAGAAGTATAATCTTTTAAAATCTTCATCAGGGGGAGGGTTCAAACTTTAAACTTAAAGAAAATTCACAGCGGACTAGCAGTCTACACTCAAGAGAGATTTAGACAACTCTCCACAAAAGTCTCTCCAAGACATTTGGCAATTTCTGGAGCTAGTTTTGTTATCACACCTGAAAAGAGGCCAAAGGAGGACTATGGTGTCTTACAATGAATTAAAAAAAACCCTAAACAAAAAGTTACTTGTACAAAATGTTAGACATAAGGAAGTTTGAGCAACCCTGCCAGAGAAATTCCTGGAATTCTAGACTTCCATCTATATTCATTTTGCTCCCCTCCAAAGGAAAAAAGAAAAGAATAAAATTAGATTTTCATACATTTTGAAAAGTTTCTTTAAATAGAAAAGCAAAGCAAATTTTCTCAGAAACATTTATATCCCCCTCCCTCCCATGAAAACGTCTGCACACAGCATGGCTATTTTGATTTCAGGTACAAACTCCCTTTTAGGTCATTACTAGCTTTTTATTTGGGCACATACGTCAAACTCTAACCCTATTTTTCTCATTTTGGAAAGGAAGTACTGGGATGTTTCCTTTTCCATAATCCCGTAAAGAATAGATGGCAGCATTCAGAAGGACAACACAGGGCAAATCACATCAAGTTGTGTTATTATTGTGATCATGTTGCCACTGTATATATGGTGATATTAGCATTCAAACCCTACGCAGTTAAAATTGAGACTCTAAAGAATCATAGTAATGTTCTAGTGGGGTTACTAAAATGAAAGTATGGACCAAACAATGTGTTATCTTTCTCAAGCCCAGCATTTCCAGTTGACTTAGTTCCTTTCAGAAAGTGTCTTTGTGACAATCCTGAACCACAGCCATCCTATCTCCCAAAGGCAACACCAAAAGATGAGGAGAACGGAGGAACCGGGTAGACTGTTCCATGCACTGGAGCGAAGGACCATGTACACATGCCACAGTGAGCCCTAGAGAGTCTGCCTTGCATAATCCCTGCTCCTTGAATGAGGGTAAAACTGTGACTTGCTTCAAACCAGAGGAACATGGCAAAAGGGGTACTGAACATGGCTGCAGTGATTCTGTCTCAGTATCACACAAGACTCACTTCTCTCGAGCTGGAGAGACTGGGCTTGGGGAAGAAATCAGTCGTGTTGTGATCTTCCTCAGGCGAAGGCCACAGTCTGGAGCAATAGGTATCTTCCAGGACCTCAGGGTGAGTAGAGCTCGGAGATGGTGAGAAACGCAGACCTTCATTCAGCCAGTCATAAAGAACTGCATTCTGCCAACACCTGAGGGACTTCGGAAGAAGAATCCTCCCCAGCCAAACTACCAGAGGAGACCACAGCCAGACAATGCCTCAAGTTTCATTTGGAGAGACCCTGAGCAGAGGACTCTGCTAAACTTTGTCCAAACTCCTGACCCAGGCAATCTGCCGAATGATAAAGCCATACTCTTTGGAGGCCACGTGTGTGCACTGAGTTGGCACCCTCCCACAGAGCATCTGAACATCGGAAGGTCAGCCAAAGACACTAACAGTGTCCCTAAGACAGAAGTATTATATTTTCAATTTTGAGGACTATTAAATAAGACCAGAACACAAATGGTTCCTGTGAGCTATGTAACCCTATCAGTTGGCATGATAGACCTCTGTCATAATCTGAGTCTAACAAAAAAATGTACACATGCTTCAGCATTTCACCCTAGTAATAAATGTCAGGGAGCTAATGGACACTAGTCTGAACACCTCTTATGATCATAGAGGCCGAAGGTAACTTGTCGTAAGATCATGGTGCTTCAATTAATTTAGTATCAAAAATATTTGTAAAAGTTTGGTTTTGCTAATGTATATGTTTTTAGCAGACTCTGTATATGCACACACACACACATACACACATATTAATTCATGGGAGAACAAAATTAACCGCCACTATAAAAATAATCTACACTTATTGTACTAAGAATTTACAATGAGGTCTAGAGTATCTATGTGTTCAGGCAAGAATTCCATATCCTGTAGAGATAAGTAAGAAGCAATTAAGCCATTTTACTGCGCAGGCTCTCCTTTAATTGGCAAATCTCCTACCAGATACAATCATTGCCAGTAACCTGGGCACAATATATAAATATTTGAAAGTTATGGATGATTTACTGACTATTGTAAGTGCATGAAAGTAAACATGAAAAGTAAGAATGCAGATATTCATCGGCTACATTTAACATCAAGTTAAGTAGGCTTAGGGAATCCTTCTAGACATGGACCAAGGTCAAGTCTGAAAAGAATCCGTAGCTCAATTGCACTTTACAGTTTTCATTAGCATCCTGAATAGAATGTTAACTGAATAAGAAAATATATCAGCTATGAAATTACATACAGGTGTGAAAGAAAAACCTCTAACCTGTGTCAGCAGGGAGGAATTGAGGCATCATCACATTCCTATAGGGAGTAACGCATAAGCAACATTCACACTAATTACCTTGTTGTATGCAATTTGTGAGGGTGACATCACAGTATATTCCACAAAAGCAAGTGTGCAAGTAGACTGGTGAGTAGAAAGGCCTCATTAATAACTTTTTCCAAAGTGAAATATTAGCAGTAGTAGAGGTTTGATATAGGAACAGGCATGAAAACATGTGAACGAGGAATTGGTTAGTCTGGTAAACTTTCATTTCTCTACCTATAAAGCAGAACAGTGGTGCATATGTTTGTAAGAGTTAAGTTAGATTTTACAATGAAAAATAACGTCCTACAAAGGGAATGGCAACCCAATTCCCCAAACGTTGCTGTTTGCAAGTGATACTATCTCTAGTGGAGAGGAAGCCATCATTTCCTTTTATCTAAATGCCGGCTCCTGGAGAAATTTCCAAAAAGTAGATTTCCATTTTGAAAGGTTCTCGGCAAAAAGTGGTTTTAAAGGAATGGTCCCTTTTCATTTCAAACGCCAAGACCGTAGATGAGCACAGAAGGTTATACATCTGCTACCCAGTCAGCGCTATCGGCGATGTGAAAGCCCTTTAGCCAACAAATCATAGCAAGGCAGTATCAGAAGAAAGAAAAATAACCCAAGGTTACACTGCTCTGAAGGTCTCTCCGGACGGGAAGATTCATGATGAAGCGAGAGAGGGAAAAGCAAGCTCCAGTATCAATGACACTCACAAACCAGAGGTGTTTCTATCACAGGACGCCGGCCGATTCTGTCAGGCTGAGTGGCATTTTAGGGAAGAGTTGTTTTCTGTTTTAGCTGTGTAACAGGAGGAAAGGGCTGGTTCAGAGGACGGAGCAATCTTTCTTTCATTATTATCTCCTAATCACTGAAATGCAACAGTATGACAACAACTAGCTAAGGTAGGGAGGCTTTCCTTGTATCAAATTCAAATGGTGGTGGAACTTGTGGCTTCCTTAATTCCATCTCTACACAACTTCAAAAGAATCAAAGAGGCTGCATAAACAAACTCAGATTTTCCTACAAGGCAAGTGCCTCCTGCGGCTCTCTGGCCCTCGTGAAGCTGCAGTGGTGACATAGCATAATTCACTGGCTCTCTAGAGTGTCGTAGTTTAATGGCATCGCACAGCCACAGTGCATCACATTACATTATGCTCACAGTGTCACCACGAAAGCTGCAGCACCATAAAGCAATACCGCTGCATAATGAGACACACAAACTCAATGTAATGTGACATACAAGAAAATCAATGCAGCATATCACCAAAAGTACCCCAGTTCGGAAGGGGGCGTACTATGGGCATTGCAAATGAATTTACAGATCATTCACTTCCCACATAATTTTGCTGTATTTAATTTCTGTGCATCTGTAGGCTTCCACAGAGAACTCTCATGTTGAATTTGCAAGCTGTGCAATCACACGACCATATTTCTTTTCCAGAGGAAGCCATGTAGTAAAAATGTAAGTCTGGAGCATAAAATATTTGAAGGAATTTTTAAAAATGGCAAGTGTTTCTTTCTTAAAGGAATGTACTCTTTGCAAATATTGTAAAAAGGGCCACACATGTCTTAAACCAACTAGCACAATTCTGACTTTCAACTTGAATTTTTTGAAAGGGCTATTTCAGCAGAAAGAAATAGCAATTGTAAAAATTAAGAGGTAGGATTTATCTGGGAATATTTCATATCTGAAAAGTTCTGAGTGGAATTAGATACTAAAGCAGAAATCAGTCGCCAAACTATATAGAGTTTTACTTGGGGGGAAACATCTTTAGCTAAAACCACTCCCAGGCAGTTCCTGAGGGAGCCGGTAATGAGAACCAAGCCTTTAGCGCCAAACCCCTGACAGCACAGCCTTTGAGGTCAGAGTGGAAGGACCATGACAGAGCTCACTCAAACATGCCAATGAGCAAGATCCCACGTCAGTCATAGCAGGCCCAAGGAGAAACGCTTCTCACATCAGCAAGAGACACTGCAGCATCTGATGCTGGGTCCCAGGGAGGGCGTTAGTAAACGGAAGTCTGAGAAATGCAGAAGGAAACACAAGGCTGCCAAGGCTTGGTCAGGCTTCATTAAATTCTTAAAAAGTTTTTGGATTGTTAGTTGCATCATTTTTTTAACCTATATGGTATCTATGCCAAGACTGAGTCACAGAGGCGTAGAGAACTACATTTAAACTAACATTAAAATATAACAGAAGGGGAAAAAAATAAAGGCTGTATCTGTTGTAGCATTTCAGGCTCAAAATAGGCACACTCCCAAATTATTAGGGTTTACTGGAAAGCTATGCAGACAGAAAGGACTGGAAAACAACAATTTATCTTCTCAATTTTAAAAGAGTTCCCCTTTTCCAGTGTTCTTTTTATTGCAGGAAAAAGTCACAGAAGACGAGATTTGCCTTTATAATAAATTCCTTGTGACCAGCGTGGAGCTATGAATGATAAGCAAAATGTTATAAAGCAAATCTTTAGACTTTTTTCATCTTTCAGGAGTAAAACTGTATGTGCAATGAACAGTACTCTCCGTGGTGTCTGGCACCTGGAATCAGCTACTTGACCACTCTGATCGCTCACGCAGGGGAAGCGTTCAGTATTTGTCTTCCACAATGAGTTTAATTCTCGTAGAATAATGAGGAGAAAACTCACCCATGTTACAGCATCTGACCAATCTCTTTTTTAAAATGATATAATATTCATTTCATAGATATTAATAACATGTTGAATAACTCATGGGACAAGACAAGATATGGACATCTCAACTCTCCCCTTAGGTATCTGGTAAGACATGTTTCTGATCTTTCATTGCCATTAAAATGAAAAAGAAGATTTATTAAAGATCATATAAGCAAATTACATTATATTTGGAAATTATTTGCCTAGACTGAAACTTACTGAGCCCTCCACTATTCAGACTGTCTTGTCCATGTACTCAGTTTTACCTGCTAAACAAATCATGTGCATTTATGTTGTAGTATATTATTTAAATGTTTCTCTTTATGATAAGAATCATTAAAATGAAATGAGGTTTGAGTTGCAAATGTGATTGCTCAACATAGCAAACACATCAAATACACAAATTAGCTCTGGGCAAAAACAGGTATACGTAGGAAACATTCCTTTCATTCACCAGCACTCATCTTAGAAGGACATAATGGACTGGTCATCACACACACACACACACAGGCACACACACATGCGCACACACATACATGATCCATTCATGAGGCTATTTTAAGCTAAAACTCCCAGGAGAATGATAGTGGAAATCTCTGATTTTCCCTCATTCCACAGCACATGACAGTCCCAGAGTGTTCATATGACATGTGTCAGTATAAATAAATAATCACTCTTAGCTGGGAACAAAAGCTATCAATTTTTTAGTTTAATTAAAGTCCCTCTCCATAGGAACATTAGCTGAGCATTCTCTGCCCCACTTTTCTGTTCCCTTTTATCTCTGCCTCAAGAACAAGAGTGCTGCCAGACTTAGATGACCCCTTGAGCATTAAGGCCTTTGGATGGGGGACACACAGGTGAAAGAGAGGCAATCAGTGGTAGGACTCTGGTACTGCCTTCTGCGAACCTATGCCGGGGTTGGTTGATTTTGTTTCCCTCTTTCCGTGACTCGGTGACTCTCGGTCCTGGCGAGCGCTGGAGAGCCTTGATCAAAGCATGCTTCCCCTCATCCTCCAAGGGCTGTAAAGAGCTGGAAAAGATGCTGCAGGTTTTTCCTTTCTTTTCTGAATGAGGACTGGATGTGAGGGGTCCTTCTGTCTTCTCCAAATTGTCATGGTTTGTTCCTAGTTCAGTTTCTAAGTCGTTTTTCTGGTAACAAATTTATGGCACCAATCATGGGCGACTTCTCAACAATAAAAGTATCTTTGTTAAACACACTTTCATTAAAATGTACAGGAACTGTATTGCTCTTCTATTAAAGGATTCTGAAGAAGTTTTGATGTTTCTTTTATTGGGTGTGTGTGCACACACACACATACACACATTACAATTGGATTTTATAGGTTATCACAGTTGATAACTAGGAAAGGTACCTGATTTTTCTCAACATGATTAATGTTAGTTTGCTCTGTTTTTTAAATTAACCCACTGTTTTTATTTATTGTTAATTCTCTGTTTTCTATATTCCACCACTTATTTCACTTACTTATTTTACCTTCTTTTTACGAAAAAAATGGTCATAAATTGTATTTCCAAAGGAAGAAAATTTAAGAGACTCATTACCAACCAAGATCACCTATGAATTCCATGGTGTGAAATTCACATGTGTGTTCTCCATCTCTTTAACAAACCAAGTCAGATTTTTAACCAGTGCTTGAACTGCATGTGTGTGCCATACATACCAAAAACTTAAACCATCTAAGTAATTCAAACACAGTGAAGGGAAAAAGCTTTAAATAGAAGGATCAGCTAATCATAAAGAGGAAAAAAATGGGTTAAAAATATTGTAATAATTGTCTTTCACGTTTTTATATTTTTTAGCCTATTAGTTAATCTGTATATATAACAATTAATTTGATAATGTTTTATAAGTAGATGAATATGATTCTGAAAAAATAACACAGAGGCAGAAAAAGGGAAAGAACGAATTTAAATGTGTTATGTATCTGTACCGATTCCCTGCAGTGAATGTAACCCTTTTTGCTGCAAAAGTAATAAAAGTAAAAAAAAAAAATTGTAAGTCTTATTCTTGTCTTAATAAATGGACAAAGCTACTTTGAGTAAAAAGCTCCACATAAATCATTTTTTCATGATAAATGAAATTATCTGCTTTTCACAAGCTGCTGCTCCATCCCTGTTACCTATGCTGAGTGACCTTGAACCAGCGCTGCGTGGACTTGGCCACTCATCTATCTATCACTCCATCCAACACACTCAACCTCATTTTGCTGAAAAGAGAATCATCCTACACATTTAGGTAATGTTTATTTTTTTAAATTGAATTCCAGACCAAATAAGTAAAATGAAAACAAACATTCCACAATTCTCTCTTAGAAACATATCTAGCTGACTTTCAGGAGATAAATGTATCCTATACATATTTAATTGTCATAAAAATGACAGTTTCATTTGTATTCACTGAGGGTTCAAATAACCGAATGTAGCTTTCAGGTTCCCCATGGATTCTACTTCAGATTGCCTCAGAAAGGACCATTCTCTGCTTGCTAGAAGGACTCAGCATAACTGTCTGCTCCCTAATCGGAATGAATAAAGACTAGAAGCTTCGGAGCAGAGGACACAAACAGATTCTGAACTCACATCTTTAAAGCAGATGTGGAGGTCCCTTCATTACTAAAAAGAAAACATTTACATAAGGCACTGAACTGAAAAAGCAAAACCCAGTGCCATATTTGGGACCATGCTGGACTACGTAATAAACTTTCCCCTCTGATGTTTAAAACTATGTTTTTATATGATGACAGTGACATTTTATATATTGAGCCCACAGTTTTCACAGCTCCTAAATATTCATAATGCTAATTTTAAGTCACAGCATGATTTGTTAATTCTTATAACTCTGCCAAACCTTGATAAATTGGGCTAAATTTGAACCAGATTTTCTAAGCCTTGCAGAGACATATTAATTCAATATTATTACTGTCAGGCATAAAATATGCTCAGAAGCTCCCAGAATCACATGATACCACTTCACAGCTGAGCTGGCTCTCCATTCTCTTAACTGACAGGCTTATCTGCCATTGAAATTACCAATAATGCTGTCTACTGTTCTCGTATTTAATAAAGTTCATTCTTTTCACCAAAATTGCAGAGAAGAGAACGGAAATAAGGAAAATACTTTGCAGAAAAGAAATAGCCTAGGTAGCTAATAAATATAAACTACCATGTCTCACAAAATTTAAAGCTGTCAAGACCAAAAAGGAAGGTAATTGTTGTTCATTTGGTTTACCAAATGTTAAACATGGCAAATGTCCCTAAAGGAGCACATTATAGAAATGCCTGATTTTTTGCTTTGCTTTGCTTCGTTTTGTTTAAGGGAGGAGGAGTTCCCCCTTTGGGGCATTTCAAAGGAAGTAAACTGAATGTATTGGTTTTCTGTCATTTACAAAGCACTGTAAATATGCCAGTGTTTATTTTTATTATCCAGGATCTTATTTCCTGGATAGGAAACTGTATTTTTATGAACTGTCCCATGTCCACAGCAAACCTGAACTTGATTTAGAACTTGAATTTGTCAAGACACAGTTCCTTTGTTCTCTTGTATCAGATTTCCCGAGGCAAGTTTTCAGTGTCCATGATTTTGAAAATATAATAACAAAGTGGTGTTGAGTAAAAGAAAAATGGCACAGATATTTTTTGATAAGACTCTTGTCTTGTTTTACCACTGTTTTGACCCCACATAAGTCACTGACGTTATCTCCCTGTTTAAGCTTTTTAGCCATTGAGATTCCCACCCTTATGCATGTGGATCGCATCCCCTTTCATTGACTCGAGGCCTCTTGGAAATGATGTTCCTTCTTCTGTTCCTCTCTTCCTCCCCTCTCTGTCACATTCCGCTGTAATGGATGCTATCTTCAGGAAAAAAATAAAATCTCTGATTACCCCTCTTTTCTCTTTGGCTACCATTTCATTTCATCCACCTGTTTAAAGCCAAACTTCATTGAGGATATCTATTGGTCTCTTCTCAAACTCCTTAATAGGGTGTAATTTTTCCCTTGAAAATACTGCCCTTGACTTTCACTTGCTTTTCTTCTCTCCACCCCCTCCCCACCCACCAAGTACTGGTGACTGAACCCAGGGCCTTCACAGCGAGCTACACTCCCAGCCTTTTAGTATTTTTTTGATTTTTGAAACATTAAATTGCTAAATCACTCAGGTAGGACTCAAACTTCCAATCTTCCTCGTGTAGCTACCCAGAGTACAAAGATTGTAAGTATGCACCACCACCTCTGGCTTTGGTTTTGCTTCTTCTGTTTGTTTTACAGACTTTGGGTTCACAACAAATCTGAACAGAATACAGAGAGTTCTCGTACGCTTCCTCCCCTTATCAGCCTAGATTCCCCCTTGCACAGGTCCATTTGTTACAGTCAATGAAGGCACACTGACACATAAATGTCACCCAAAGTTCATAGCCTTTTTGTTCAATTTTGATGTGTAAATTATATGTATTATATGTATTTTTCCTACTTTATAAGGCATTTGTTCACCACCACAGTAGTAGGCAGAATGATGTCACGCCCACACAGCTCCTCTTTGATCAGACAATGCATTTCTTCCTTTCCCTGGGCCTATATTAAGCTCTAATTTGTTTCACTGTCTCCATAGCCTTACCTTAAAGATAATCTTTTTAATCAATTTAAAAGTATTGAAGTTAACTATGCCACAACTGGTCCTGCTAGAATCAAAATAGTTAAGCAATGTGCAAAAATCAACACAGAATATTTCAGCAGCAAAAACAGCTAGTGATTTCTACATTCTTTTTTTTTAAATTTTATTTAAACAGAAACAAAAGCATGTAAAGGGTAGAGGTAATACAGAATTCCAAAAAAAAAGATAAACAATAAGAAATCACTAGATAAATTATATATTATCTTCTTAGAAATAGTTGTTCAAGTTACAAAATTAAAGCATACCAAGTAGATAGTCAAACAGTGAGAGTGTGAACAGCTACACATGCATGAATCTCTACGTGTATTTCTATCCTTTCTGAATTAGAGGGAAAAACAAAACTTATCAAGACAAAACAAAACAAATTCCTATAAAAACATGAAACCAAAAAGTCGTATAAAACCACAATATAAGGTGATCTACAATGATTACTGTGTTGTTTCTC